>CM046036.1:69876590-69966590 GCA_025215565.1 Flaveria ramosissima
AAACGTTATCAATGTTTTTCTTTTAAAAATAAAACTAAGTTTGTGTAATAAAAGTAGTATTCGTTACTACTGAAAATGTTTAATGTAGATTAACCAAGTAGTCGTATGATGTTGACTTATGGTTTCAATAACTAATAACATTTTAGTATACGTTTGACTATGAAAGTTTGGTCAACTCCAACTTCCGTTACCACCACATCACGCGATCTTCCGCTGTGGTTTTCGGGGTGTGACATTCAGCAACTGAAAACCAGCTTCTTGACTCTCACCCCATTTATAGGTTGTTCCTTTAAGGGTCAAAGCTGTGAGAGGTTGAGCGATCTTTGAAAATCCCTCAATGAAACGCTGATAGTACCCAACTAGTCCAAGAAATTGCCTTATCTCACTAGGCGTCTTGGGTACTGACTAGTTCTTTATAGCCTCAATCTTCGTAGGGTCCACATGTATTCCCTGCTCGTTAACAATGTGACCTAAGAACTGCACCTCACGAATCCATAAATCACACTTAGAAAACTTAGCGTACAACTGCTCCTTTCTAAGTAATTCCAGGATTAAACGTAGGTGCTCCTCATGTTCCCCCTTAGTCCTAGAATAGATCAATATGTCATCGATAAACACGATAACAAACTGATCGAGGTAGGGTTTGCACACACGATTCATGAGATCCATGAATATTGTCGGTTCATTAGTCAAGCCAAATGGCATGACCAAGAATTCATAGTGACCATAACGAGTACAGAACGCGATTTTAGAAATATCTTATTCTCGAACTCTCAGTTGGTGATAACCAGACCTCAAATCAATCTTCGAATAATAGCTTGATCCCTGAAGCTGATCAAACAAGTCGTCGATACGAGGTAAAGGGTATCGGTTCTTGACTGTGACTTTGTTCAATTCCCTATAGTCGATACATATTCGGAAAGTGACATCCTTCTTCTTAACAAAGAGAACAAGTGCTCCCCACGACGATGAGCTCGGTCGAGTAAACCCTTTATCCAATAGTTCCTGAAGTTGTGTAGATATTCCTGCAGGTCGTTCGGTGCCAACCGGTAAGGTGCTCGCACAATCGGAGCAGCTCTTGGAGTCAAATCGATCTGAAACTCAACTTGACAATAAGGTGGTAGTCCAGGCAGATCCTCTGGAAACACCTCTGGAAAGTCACGAACCACTGGAATATCCTCTACTCTTTTTTCCTCTTGTTGCTTGTCGGAGACAAGGGCTAATATGGCTAAGTGACCCTTACTTAGCCACTTCTGAGCCTTCATGAATGATATGATGCCTATGGAAGCATCACTCTTTTCGCCCTTAACCCAAAGAGTTTCCCCGTCCATTAGAGGAATGCGGATGACCTTCTCATTACAAATTACTTCTGCTTGTTTCTCGGACAGCCAGTCCATGCCTACGACCACATCAAAACTTCCAAGAGTAACATGCATGAGATCAATGTCGAAGGTATGACGAGCGAGTTCTATCTTGCAATTCTTAAGGATGTGCGTATAGGAGATTTGCTTACCATCAGCCAATTCTACGACATACTTAGATTCCAACACAGAAGGCATATCACTTAAGAGGCTACAAAACTTAGTAGAGATAAAACTCTTATCGGCTCCAATATCAAACAGTACAGAAGCTAAATGACCATTAACAGGAAATTTACCAATAACGGTAGTAGGATCGTTTAGAGCCTCACCTGAACCCATGACAAAAGCTCTCCCTTTTGCTCCACCATTGTTGCCACTGTTGTTGTCACCATTGCCACCGTTGTTGTTATTGCCACCATTCTCGTTGCCATTCCCATTTCATCTTAGTTAAGGACAGTTTCTCTTGTAATGCCCTTCCTTTCCACACTCAAAGCAACCGTTTGGTGTTTCATGGGGCTGCTGAGGCTGCTGAGGTTTCTAAATTAACTCTCCACGGCAATCCTTTGCCACATGTCCAACCTTCCCATAACGCTGGCATCGAAAACTGTCACACCTTCCAGTGTGGTGGTAGTTGCATCGGTTGCACTTAGGATTTTTCCCCACGTATCCACTTGGTCCTTGAGATTATGAAGATGATTGGTTGAAGTTGCGACTGTTATCAAACCGTCTATGTTGCTGCTGCTGTTGAGGTTGATGTTGCTAGACGACGATCCTTTGTTAGCATTATTTTCCCACTTGCGTTTGTTGGCGGGCACGCTTGGCACAGCGCCTCTCTTGGGTAACTTCCCTTGCTCCACAGCTTGATCAGTGAGCTTGTGAGCTAGTCGGATAACCTATTGAATAGTGGGGAGAATCGCAGCAGTCACCATACTTTGAATGTCGGGAACTAAGCCACGTAAGTAGAGCTCAATTCGTCGGCTCGACGAGTTAACCATACCAGGACAGAGTGTAGCTAGCTCATGCGACCCAGTAGTGTAAGCCTCGATGTCAGATCCTTCAATCTTCAATTGCCAGAACTCAGCTTCCAGCTTTTGAACTTCATCACGGGGACAGTATTCCTCGGTCATCATCGTCTTGAATTCCTCTCACGGCAGCGCATTTGCCATTGCCTGACCAAGCATTTGTACTTGGGCATTCCACCACGTGAGTGCTGCACCTTCCAGCGTTCTCGTTGCGTATTTCACCTGGTCCGCCACTGGGCAGTTACATTTGGCGAAGACCGACTCCGTCTTCTCAAACCATCTTACAAGCCCTATAGCTCTCTCAGCTCCACTGTGATAAAATAAAGTCTTAGGATGAATGTCGGACCTATGATGTGCTCTTAATAGCAACCTGAGTTATCGACCTGAGAATAGCATACTAAAAATGTCAACACAATGGTTGGTGAGTTCAAGAGTTTGCGTTTAACATAAACAATAACATTTGTATAACATAAGAATTGCATTGAAATAGATAGCTAGTCTATATTCATAAGTAATAACAACAGTGATTTTGCGATCGAATCTGACTGTGTTGCGTTTGTTGCCTCCTGTCACGACTTGCCAGGTCGTGATGATGTTTGTGTTTAGGACAATATTGCACCCGTTTGACCTCGAGTCGCACAGGTGGGGCTTGTCAAACCCAATAGTACTACCCAAGATTTCCCGCTAGTTACCATTATTAACGATCCGAAAGTGTGAGGACTTTGAAGGTATTATGCACTATGTTAAAACATACACAACTTACAATAATAATATAACGTTTCATAAACAAGTATGATATCTCCCCCAAAAGAGAGTGTGTAAAAAGTGAGGCATGAACTCGCCTGATGCGCAACGAACAATAACAAAGAAAACTGACGACGGATGGAAAGACAACCCTTCAAAGGTTACCTAGAACACACAAGTACATAAGTACGTGTACACAGAAAGCTTAACAACTCTAAGAGTACCTAGTTGACCCGTTTGACCCATTGGTGACATATTAGTTGAGATATTGATTAATCAAGCGTAACAACTTAGCATACATGAATATCATACATAATATCCACACGTATCACATTATCAACCCAAGTCTACCAAAACATCATACAACATTAGATCATCATACAACATTAAATCATCATACAACTCATGCAAATCTCAACAACCAACATGTTCAACACAATTATAAATAAATCAGAACCAATAATTAATACGTGGAGTCTAATCATGCACTATATGCCATGTGAAGCCACTCACGACTTCACATCCTAAACCCTTCCAATCCTACTAAGTAGGTGCCTCATATTCGCACGCATGTATGGCAATTATAATCACATTCATCAACAAGGTTCATTCCAACCAACATACACAATAATGATAAATTCATGATTTCCTAATCACTAACCACAATTCAACATCATGTATGATCACCAAAACCTAGATTCCTTACATGATCAACCAAGCATCCATACAACTCAATTAACACATTCTATCACAGTACACATCATCAAAAATCATTCTAACACGATCCTAACATCATAAGCATGCCCAAATCATCATATCTAATGTTCTACAAAAACTAAAGTTTCCTTTATGAGAAAGTAACACCCAAAGCAATCTAGCATCTAATTCAATAATAATTTCATCAACTTTATAACTAATCAAGTTCATAATATTCATTCTAACATAATAATCATCATTAAATCATCAAATCCCCAAACATCATACATAAAAGTTTCTACTTTTAGTAAGTTATGATCTACACAACAATTTCATGAACTTTCTTGCACAATTCAATTAGACTAACATCCAAGCATTGTATCTAACATCATATCATCATCAAATCATGAATTCCAAGAACAAAAAGTTTCCACTTAAAGCAATATATGAACTACATGATCAATCTATGGATTTATTCCATAAACAATATAATCAAACATTCATACAACCTAACTAACATCATATTAACATCTAACAATCATCAATTTCATGTTTTCATCACCATCTTTGAAATTAGGGTTCATCAAGAACAACCAACATGAAAAACTAATCAAAACTAACCTTTAGGTGTGTAGAAATCAACAATTGAACTTGCTAACACCTTGTAATCTATTGGAACAAACCCAAAATCGATGTATGTTTGTGTTCTTGATTGAATTCGCAAGGGTGGGGGTGTCCTGGAATGATGTTGCGGTCGAATAGGGGTTTAGGGGGGATTATGGATCAGTTTTTTGGTAATATTTTGTTTAATAATAATTACCAAATAAACCCCTTGATTTTTATTTTATAAAAACCAATTTTTAGCATTTTTTAAATAATTTTAAATACAAATTATAAGTATTATTAGTCAATAATCATCATTATAAACATTTACAATAAGTCACACAACACATGAAATATATATAACACGTTGTCACGTTATCACGTAAAATTCACAAAATAAATATTTAATATTCTATAAATTCATGAATCAATGTGGTCGTCCATATTTCACTTTACATTCACAAATACAATAATGAGTAACATCCAACATATCATTCTCATTGAAGTAAGTAAACAGTAAGGAATAATAAATCATCACAACCATAACATTCATAACAAATATGATAACCAAGATAAATAAATTGTAAATGAGTCACAATGTATTCACCAATGTCATAATTTAAGTTTGTCTTAGGGTGGGGAAACAACCCTTCCCACATAGGTTTCAAAAGAGAGAAAACACTACATAGTCCAAGTCATATATAAAGGAAATCAATTGACGACATCCGACCCATCGTTGTCATCTTCCGTCTCCACCGGTTCCTCCTCCCCGGGCTCCTCCTCGGGATCCTCATTCCCAGGGTCCTCTGCAGGAGCAGGAGCTATGGCAATCTGAAGCGCTGCCAATTGGGCTTCTAAGGTAGCAATTCTGTTATCGGCTACTGCATCCCGCTGTTCACAAGCAGTTACGCGTCCTCTAAGTGCTATAAAACCATCTTCCATGTGGTGACACCCATTTAGGGTCTTCCCGTGTCGCTCCTCGAGTTCATCCACTTGATGTCGTAGTTTGTACACCTCGTGCTGCAATGTACAAACATCACTCAAGAGTCACCTGAATCGTTGCTGCTCAGTATCCAGTGCAGCAATCATATGTTCATTGGACTGCACCATCAGTGGGAGTGAAGGCATTGCCTGATCAGCATTGCTCCTAGTCCTGGGCCTCGGGATAGGTACGCGCTCCCTATACATTATGTGATTAACGAACTTGGGGTAGAAACTCCAGTCTCGCGGGGGGTCACGTTCCATCAATGCAAAAGGTTGATCCCAATCAATCTCCCCTCGAGGATAAGCTAAACGGGACCAGTCGGGTACATGTGCGGGAGGTGGGGACTCAGATCGTGTAGGTGATGCAGGTCGCTTACCCAGAGTTCTTGATGACGATGCCATGCTGCAGGAAGTGTGGCGTGTATGCCAATGAGTATACAGTAGATGAAATAAGGAACAAGTAACTAACTAACTGTGTACGGTTATAGTCTAGTGTGTATGCAACCTAGTTCCTTATAACCAAAGGCTCTGATACCAATCTGTCACACCCTGCAAATCCACGTGCGGAGTTTTACCGCGAGGCGTATGAACAAACCAGAATCACAGTCAATAGTTACTCAGAACGACTCTATATGCCACATTTAAAATAAAATCAATCAAAGTTCAAACTTTAAAACCATGCGGAAGCGTTTTGTAAGTAAGGAAACCCAAAGTATATAAATGCATAATATGCCAAAACACGCGCCAACTCAAATGAGTAAACATTAATAAATAGGAACCAACAAAGATGTCTTTAAAATAGAGTCTTAATATGCATGATGAACTTGTGCAGTGCTCCTAATGGCAAGCGATGCTAACGACCTGAGAATAGCATACTAAAAATGTCAACACAATTGTTGGTGAGTTTAAGAGTTGGCGTTCAAATATACACAATTCAACAGTTGTGATATATAAGCAGTGTATTGTAACAGATAGCTAGTCTATTAACAATAAATATTAACTCATAGTGATTTCGCAATTGAAGCTGACTGTGATAAGTTGTTGCCTCCTGTCATGACTTACCATGTCGTGACAATGTTCAATAGGACAAATTGCACCCGGTTGACCTCGAGTCACACAGGTGGGGCTCGTCAAACCCAGTAGTACTACCCAAGTTTCCCCGCTATTCAATATTAACAATTCGAAAGTGTGAGGATTTTTCTATGGTAAACCACACTATATTAATATTATACACAACTCAAATATATAAAGCGTTTGTAAATTACCAGTATGCTATCTCCCCCAAAAGATTTTAAATAAAGAGTGGGCCATGAACTCACCTGATATGTGTAACAACTACTTAGGGTTTACTTGGAAGAAAGAATGGACAGACAACCTTCAGAGGTTACCTAGATCATGTAAGTACATAAGTACGTGTAAACAGAGAACATGTGGAACACTAAGCACACCACAACCAAAGACTCAAGGTTTCAAAAAACAGACCCGTTTGACCCGTTGGTGACATCATGAGTTATAATTCAATTAAGCAAACGTGAACATATAACATACATGGTTAACATTCAAATGGATCACATGAGGTGCTACATTACCCAATACATTACTTATATCATCATACCACTAAATATCATACAAATCATGCGAATCTAAAACATTAACATGCCCACCAGTTAAAACATAACTAACACGCCACACAAAGATCAAATCACGCACTACATGCCATGTGAAGCCACTCACGACTTCACATCCTAAACCCTGTCAATCCTACTAAGTAGGGGCCTCAGATTCGCACACGTGTATGATGATCACAATCATATTCATTAACCATGTTCATTACATTCAACATACACCACAATAATTAATTTCCAGTCCCAAACATGATGTCTTAATTACTAATCAACCATCAGCATCATACATGATCATCAAAGTCCATACATCACACATGATCATCCAAGCATTCCATACAACTAAATTAACATATTCTATCACATTAGAAATCATCCATGAACGTACTAACATGCTCCTAATATCCCAAACATGCTCAAACTATCATCTTTCAAACTTTGTGCAAATAAAGTTTCCTTTTTGGGAAAGTACATTCCAAAATCTATCAAACACCCAATGTATTCATTAATTCATTAATAATACACCAATTCAAGCTCATAACAACATCTAGACATGATCAACAATACCTAATCCTCATAATCCATCAATCATCATAAACAAAAGTTTCCACTTTTGGCAAGGTATGAACTAGACTACATCATACATAGATTTCTTGCACCAAAATCATTATCTAATACTCATGAACCATTATCAAGCACATTACATCACCAACTCTTTGCAATTCATTAACATTCAACCTCAAAAGTTTCTACTTTTGGCAAACTATGAACTATAACTTCCATTCCAAGGTTTCTAGCATTCATATCAACAATCTAGCACCAAATCATCATCATAAACACATCAACAACATCAATTCATGATCAAATCACCCTTTCATGCAAAATAAAATTACTATTCTTAGTAACCTATGAACCACACGTCAAAAACATAGTTTTGTTGCATAATCAACGTAAACCAACATCAATATAACCTCACTAACAACATAACATCATCAAACAATCACAAATCAACACCCAATTCACCAATTTCGACCTAGGGTTTTGACTAGCATCAAATACCACGAAAAACATGTAGATTTCTAACCTTTAAACGTGTGTTAACTTGTAATTGATGATTTCAACGTGTTCTATGCCTTGTAATCAACCAAAACAAATGTCTTCTTGCTTGCTCTTGGTTGAAATCGCAATGGTGGGGGTGTGGGGGTAGGTGTCACGGCCGAAGGGTGGGGGTTAGGGTTGGGGTTGTTTTATTTCTTTTAATTTTGCATAATTACCCTTTAAACCCTTGTGTTTTGTATTTTATAAAAATTAGACTTTAAACTCCTTCTAAAAGTGTTTTTAACTAAGTTATTAAACATATAACCTAATAATAACAACACTATTTTTATCTTTACTAAACACCAAGCATACGAATTAATACACACGTCTCCACGTTACGAGATTAATTTTCACAATGAACATTTAAAACACGCAAACACATAAGCAGAATATAATAATCACATTATTGATTAGATTATTACTAGTTTGTCATTATTAATTATTTTAAAGTCATCAACGTTAAACAACAACTAGTGTGTGCTTACGACACGAGCATGCAAGACTTAACGGAACTAAAGGAGTTTGATAACGGAAAATTACCGGATGTCACACTTTGCGCCTAGGCGTGCTTTTTAAAAACCAAGATCCCTAGTCATGTTTAAGAATTTAAAATATCAAAAAATAAAAAGAAAATATTGCATCAACTAAAAAGAATCAAAATAAGGTTGTAAGAGTTAACTTTACATTCAGGCGTTTACTTATGAAACAATTAACTTATAAGATTGCTAAATAGTTATTAGAGTTAAATTTGATTTTACTTTTTAAAGTTTGACAAAAATAATAATTTTTTTAATAAAAGATTAAAATATCAATTTATCTACAAAAGCTTCTTTAGTTGTTTTATTTAAATCCAAAAGTTTATCAATTGTTTTAACTTGAATTCAAAATAATAAATTTTTTGAACCAAAGTTGAAACAACTTATCAAACTTTTTAAGGTAAATTAATATTTTTAATATTTTAAAGGTAAATTGGTTAATTTGTTTGATTTTAAAGAGTAAAATTAAAATTAACTCAATTTATTATATCGATAAAAAACTTGTATACATACAATTTCAACTAAAACTAGTTGACCACATCTTTGAAACAAACTACTATGAGCATTTGTGTTTCTATAGAGCAACAAAAATGGTCGATTAAGAATCATCACAATAACAAACTAAACACGTATCAAAATAACCAATTAAAGTAAACTAACCTCTGTTTATATAATTATGAAAATAATCTAGTCCACTTGTATCGATCGCTTGTCTTTTGCATTTATACATAATGTCAAAAGCATCTGCTTTGTACACCTTTCTAAAACCCCCATTTCCAATTGTTGGTTCTTCATCATCATCCATCTGAACATCCATAACAATACATAATTCTAGTTATCTCCAAACTAAAATTATTGAGAAAAGAAATTTAGCTTTAAAGAACCACCAATTTCAATTGGGGTTTAATCAAATCCAATCTATTTTATTACAACTAGAAGTTGGGTTAAACTAGACAAGCAAACATTATATGAAGCATGAAAGAAAATTACATCACCGGAAATGAAGAGCGAACACTAAAGATTGACTGCTTGATCGACGCCGGTGGGTTGTCGCCGACGGTGATTGTCGCCGCCGGCCGGTGGTCGACGCCGATGGGTGGTAACTGCCGGTGGGTAACTAGGTATGGATCTTGAGAAATATGAAGTGGGCTGCTAGGGTTTGTGAAAAGAGGATATATTTGTAAGCTAAAGAATTGTAATATTTTAAATTGTTTTTTAGATTTTTTTGGTTTAGTGAGTTAATTAAAGGAAAATGTTAAACGGTGGTTGCCTTTTTTTATGAGTTTTCAATTTTCGTAAATGCAGGCTTAAATATCAAATGCAAGTTAATTATATTATATTACTAGCCTAACCACCCGTGTGTTACACGGGTTGGAAAACTTAAATTTCATGTAAATAATAATAAGTGATTTATGCATGTTAATATAATAAAAACTAATTTATGCAAGATAATATAAGACAACAATTTTAAAATAACATAACGGGTAATAAAATATATTTTCCTATAACATGGTAAGTAAAAAAACTTTAATACATTGGACGAAATATAAAAAATATACAAATCTCTAAAAACCTCCTTATACACAACATTAGACGTTTTATTTGTAGTCTCACCATTCTCGTCTAATATAACCATCTTTAATCCATCTCTTCTGGTAACTCGTGACAATGCGACGTAAAGCTGACCATGTGTGAAAACTGGTTGTTTTAAAAACAAACCAACTCTTGATAATGATTGACCCTGGCTCTTATTTATCGTCATGGCAAAACAAACAGTTAGAGGGAATTGTCTTCTTTGAAACTTAAAGGGTAGCCTCTTGTCAGTTGGTATCAATGAAATTCTAGGGATAAAAGTACGTTCTCCAATGTTTTACTCCCAGATATAACCTCTGCTTCTATAACACGTTTTCCTAATGATACGACTTGTAAACGTGTTCCATTACATAAGCCACTTTTTTGATCAATATTTCTGAGAAGCATGACCGGAACACCGACCTTTAACACTAACCTGTGATTGGGCAATCCGCCAAGTTTTATTCCATTGAGTATATCTGGAGAATATAAACTTTCATCTAAATTAGAATTCATCATTTCTGTTTGACATATAGAATCAGAACTAAGATATTCTATTTCTTCACCCGGGAAATTGAAAGCAATTTTTCATTTATCTCATGAACCACCTCATTCTTTGGAGTTAAAATGGCTCTTTCATGGAAGTAATTTGGTTGACCATAATTTTCTAAAACCGATGGATATACAAAATCAATCAACTCTGAAACAGGATCAACTGAATTTTTTATGAGAATATCATCAGGTATATCAATAACTGCTTCACCATCATTCTTACCACCAACGGTACCTTCACCTATGCTCAAGAGCCATTGTGCAAACATTTTGGTTTGCTCTATATCAGATGAAATTAGTGGAAGTCAACCTTAGGTTTTTTGTCAACCTGAGCACCTTGCAATTTTCCATATGTAAGAAGAACTCAAAGAAGCATCAACTATTTGTTGCCTACTACCACTTGGGACAACAGGTAGAATTTGTCTAAAATCACCTCCAAAAACAATTACCTTTCCACCAAATGGTAAACTGGACGCCGATCCTGATTGAGAAGTAAATATGTCTTTTAAGGATCTATCAAGAGCTTCAAATGCGTGTTTATGTACCATTGGTGCTTCATCCCAAATAATTAGTGATGTTTGTTTAAGTAGACGTGCAAGATCGCTGTCTGGTTTAATGTGACAAAAAGAATCCTCAACTATGTTTAAAGGAATATGAAATCTAGAATGTGCCGTCCTACCACCTGATAGCAAAAGAGATGTAATTCCGCTTGAAGCAACGTTCAGTACAATCTTTCCTTCTGATTTAACTGATGCTGATAAAGTTTTCCACAGATATGTTTTTCCTGTTCCACCGTAGCCATAAACAAAAAACACTCCACCTTTATTCATTAAAACCGCAGTCATGATTTTGTCATAAATATGTCTTTGTTCATCAGTCAATGAAGTGTAGAGGTTATGAAATTCATCTTGCAATACGTCTTTGTTATATGCTAGTTCTTCATTAAGTAACAAATTGTTTGCAGAAGATATAAGATTATCATCGGGATAAGGCATGGTGGAGAACCTTCGTAGACTTGAATTATTACGAAGCAAAAACTTTTCAATCTCGTACAATGTAAGGTTTTTAATCTGTTCGTCTGAAAGCACCAAACCTGAAAATATACATATAAAACATAAAGTTGTATGAGATAATAATTAGTAACTTCACGTAATATATCTAATTAAAAGAACAATTAATTTATTATACCCGGATGTTTTAAGATAATACGTTGGTTGTAAAGTATTCCATCAGATAAGTAGCTCCATGTTTTTTCCCAAACAAAATCTGGCCTAGAAAGGCTATCAGACATTAACATCGTACCAAATAAACTTCGTAAGAAATAACCTGTCCCCGAAATGCTAGCTTCCTCAATTGCTTCAATGTACTCATTATCATCATCCAAAAGGCCTCTTGAAAAACATGCATCTCTAAACGTAGGACACACATAACCATTAAAAGTTCTAATATCCTCAAAAGAAGTTGGTCCTTTCACCTTGTTCAACAATATTCTCAAATAATATGCTTCACCAAGAGATGGAGATACCGAATGTATTCTACCAATTGAAAAGCCGATCTTTCTGGGTACCCAAGTACGTTTGTCGGCTTTCCATACAAACTTTGTAGGAAATTCAACATAATTTAGATTACGTGCCTGAGGGTAAATTTTATTGCATTTCATCCATTCAGAAAACATTGAAGTAGACATAGACTGTTTATCTAGAACATTGTCAATATGATCATCTGCTTCATATAAAACTTGTTGTTGACCTGGCAGATGAAAGGGAAGCCTAATAACTGAAGGAGTCCTATAATGAACATCATATCCATAAATACGCCAAGATGCTTCACAAGCAGATATGTACCTACAGTTGTAATATTCTTTAATCTCATCAACGGAGTCAACTGTTCCATTTTGTTCATTAGTTGGAACAAAACAAACAGTTGCTCTATCATTACCTTTGTTTATATACTTAAACAAATACTTGATTGAACCAGCTTGATTACACCATTCAACGTTTATATGGGCCTGATATCTTTTGAGAAGCACTTTATTGTACGGAACCACGTTTCGATTATCCAACTTTACCCCTGATTTTTCTACAAATAAACCAGAATTTCGTCTCTTATACATCGGGAAACCATCAGAGTCAATACACGTTTCTTGTCGAAACTTTTTGGGGAATTTTTTTGAGCATTTTCCGTCGATCATGCACGGACACTTCATATTGTGAACACCACAAGGACCATGAATCATGAAATCACTAACCAGAGAATATAGTTCTGGATCTTTGTTCTTGTCTGGTATTTCAGCAGATATAAAGGGATCTATATGTTCAACAGTCGGTAATTTGAGCTCGGCATGCATAAATAGACATACATGAGCATGAGGCAAGCCACGTTTTTGAAACTCCACAGTGTATACCACTAAAATATTTGAAAGAAAATAAATAAGGACAATATGTTGTACAAATTTACTTGAAAATACAAAAAGAATAATATATTAAAAATTATACAATATAAATAAATCTCTATATATAAAGATTGATATAAAAAAGTGTTTGCCATACCTGCCTCAACTTTGCCGAGGATTGACTTGTCTTTTAGGTCTTTAATCATTGAATCAAGTTTAATCTTAAAAATCCTACATAAGATATCAGGACGATCTTCCGCTTTAAGCGTCGTGTCTTTCAAAAATCTTTTAACCTCTGGCCATTTGGGGTTGCATGTGATTGTTATAAAAAAATCAGGATATCCATACCACCGACATAGCGACATTGCATCAAGATAATTTTGTAACATGTAACGTGCACCACCGGTAAAAGAAGAGGGTAATATAACACGTTGACCAACATTTGATACATCCACGGTTCCTTGTTTTTTAGCCGCTTGTAATTTCTCATAAGACTCGCTTCTTAACGTCTTCTGTTGATTGCGTATAAAAAGTAGCCTTTCACTTTCAATCATAGTATATGCATCAACCAAAAATTGTTGAAAAAGCCTTCTACCGTTAAGAATCAAAGACAAGCCACCAATTCTGTCTTGGATTCGATAACTAAAAAATTGCCTCATCGAAATAGTGGATTGTCTGGAAGTGTTAGACTCTGATATAATTGTATGCGGTATGCCTATCCTGTAACCATCCTCACCATAAGGAAAAAGCAACGGATACTGAAGTGCTAGGTATGAAGGATGGAGCTCACTAATACGCTGTAAGTTTCCGGCTCTAGTTTTTACAATAATGCCCCTGCTTTCAAATGAATTATCAAGGTCACCAACTATTAAAGCAGCAACTTCTGAGGCAGTTGGCAAGTTACAAGTTCTTCCATCTTCATTCCTTTTTGCAATTAGACGCAACCGTAGATTTGCGGTGGGACTTTTTTGAAAACAATCTCTAACCATTCTATAACATTTAACCAATCGGTTATTTGTATCTAACATGTCCTTTAATTCTTCTATGATCTGACGATCCATTATGTCTGATAATGTTGATTCATTCTTGGAGTGCCTAATCCAAGATATATAAATTGTTACATTCAAAAGTAAGTATAACTAAGAAACGTAAAAAATATCTCTATTTAAAATACAAGATGTTTCAGGACATACCCAATTGCGCCTTGTCTGTTTGCAACTTCATTGTCAGTGTCATATATATATAACTGAGAGAATTTAGGAGTGGATCCGTCTGAAGGTAGAAGACTTCCAATAGTGTGGTAATTTTCACCCCTTAGTCGGAAAACAAATGGAGCATTACCTCTATTAATAGATGTGTCAACCTTTCCGCCCATAGAAGTGAAAGAAAACATTGAATTGTAACGTCGTATATTTTTCAAAAAATGTCTTCCTTTGGAATCAACGTCACTGTAAAGAGTCTTATAATTCGTTGGAGGATCTTTTAAAATTGGAAGCTTAACTTTTCCGTAATAACAACAAAGAGAGTAGCTTCCTCTGGAATTGCTTAATCCACTTTTAAGGCTTCATCCTTCCAAAGTTTTGCATGACATTTTTTACATGTGTGGATTTGATCTCCATGATCCACATAATCTGTTAAGGATTATAGTAATAGTATAAGAAAAATATGTTGTACATGTTGATTAAATATTATATAAATATTATGAATGGTAAAATTGAAACATGTGATAATACCTTTTGATCGACCAATGTAATCATCATGTACCATATTATGTACATTGTTGAAATCCTCTTCTGGAAATTGTAGAATTGGAACATCAAATAAGTTAATGTTTCTTCTAGTGTTCTTGCGATTTGAATAATCTGTATTGTTTGATCTATTTTGTGGAGTGTTCCGAAATCCTGAAGAGGTCGATGAATAAGGTCAACTAAAGTTATCGTACATAGGTTTACCTTGATTTGATTCAAATGATGATAAAACAGATGTTATTAAAAATATAAATTGAAAAACACGATGTATGAAATTTCAATTGCATTAACTTTGCATTAATAAGTTTAAATATAATACATAAAAATGTATATAATGTATTACCCTGGATGGCCGAAGATATATTAATGGATTTTAATCCTGTTGAGGCGGAACCATCTATCGATGTGGATGTGATGCTAGTTTTTTTGTGAGTAAGTAATCTTTTCTCAATTGGCGTCTCAATTTGGAATTTTCAGAACCTATAAATTAAAAGTAAAAGATAGTCATCCAATTGTTTTATAATTGATAAAGTTATTGCTATAATTCACGGATAGAATAGACAAACCATTTGTTATAGTTGACAATGGACTTGAAACATCTGTCAGAAGATTAGGAAAATAAAGTGTTGCTCCATCATATGTTAAGGGTGTTCTATTCGGATTTACGTTTTCTTTATTGACACCATCAATTTCCTTGAGTGTACACGTACTTATTCGTACCTTCTTTGTAGCGTCATTGCCTAAATACATCATGTAAATTAATTAAGCATGTAAAAAATGTTTGTAGTTATGTAGAAAATTAAAAGATTATGTTACCTTCTTCATTAAAGTTTAATCTCTTGCTTTGAATAATTTCTTTCCGGATGCGTCGGTTTTCTGTTCATGACATAAAAAAGTTTTAAGCAGAATATATATATGTATATATATATATATATATATATATATATATATATATATATATATATATAAATGTAATAAATGTAAATTAAAATATAAGTAGTTTACCCTTTGTAATATCGTAAAGTGGCGTTCTGAATGACATATTTGAATAGGATGTGTTCAAACGTTGTTGTTGAGTTGAGTGACATTGAGTAGACATGAGATTCTCACGTGAATGAGATTGTAAAGTTGAACATACGTCTAACTTGTAATTAATTCTTGAAGAGCCTAAAAGAATATATTTATAATTTATTGTATAGTACCAAAGAAATTGTACCAAAGACATTGTAGTATGGAGCGATACAGTTTAGTTTATAAATTAAGTATAAGGATTCTAATTTTTGTAAATTGAACAGTAGCTAAGATTATTTATGATGGTTGTGAAATTAACCTTGATTATATGAGAATTGATGCAACGATTTTGCTTTTCCTTCCATCCAAATAAAGTTTCCTTTTATGTCTCATAAACTTTGCAATAGATTGTGTAAGTTTTGAATCTGTAACATTAAAACCACAAGTAAAAATAAAATCAAACGCAAACTTTGATTACAAATTCTTATTAAAATTATTCATTATGATATTTTTAATAAAATATACATGTCAATCATCATGCAAAATATTATCTAGAGTACATTAAATGGATTGTTAAATATATTGCATAACACAAATAACCACTTAAATTAATAATTCAAACGTAGAACAAATGTTTTGATAGAACAGAGAAATTTGAAATTACTTAAACAACCATTACCAGAAAAGATAAAACCAAGTGTCTAATAGTAATGACACTAAAAACACGGAAAAAAGTATAATAAGAAAAGTGTCATTTCTCAATTTAGGAATTAGAAGTGTTGTCTTGCCATCACGACGCTGTTTGGTAGTTGATAAATCTCCCGAATCTTCATCGTTGTACGTTTCAATCAACTTTCGCTTTAAATCTATGTTTGATGAAGGGCCTTTACAGTTCTCATAAAATTGTAAATTTGAGTTTCCATCATCACGAGTAGGCAATGGGGTCACATTATCATCGGTTATTTCAATGACATCCTACAAAAATTTAAAACAGAAAATAGTAAGTCTTAAAGATTACTGATAAAACATTTAAAGTGTGATGTTATAGGAAATATAAATGTAAGAGAGCGAGGACAAAAAAATTACAAGGTTAGTTAATAAATGGAACTAAATAAATGTATACAAGTAAGATATTATAAAACGATTTTTTAAATATAATCTAAACTTCACATGGAAAACAATACCAAATGTGTTAATTTATAATAAAATTATATTAAAATATTATTAGATAATTATCGAAGTTACAATAATTAAATAAACGTAGCCGTTAACTTACCCTTAAAGTAGAGGTTTCCTGTGACATCATCTCATTGCATGTGTTGTTTAAAGAGTCTGATTTTTCCACCTGTATTGAATTATGCAAGTTCAAACATTTAAGATTCTAATAGTACAGTTTTAAATATGTAATCAAGTAAATAATATCATATCTAAATATTACCTCAAACATATTGGCTTTCTTTTGAAGCTCAATAATCACATTCGGATCTTCAGTTAATTTGTTGATACCAAAAAAATAATGATTATGCTCAACATTAAATTTTGTAATATCAATCTTAAAAGCGAACTTTCGCTCTAACAACACCGAAAACTCATCGGGGTAACCGTGAAGAACTTATAGTTGTTTGTGATATTAAAGCTGGTAACATCAATTTTGAATGCATACTTATTTCCAACCAAATTAGCAATTTCATCCGGAACCATGCTAAGAGAATCATCCTGTACGATTAATGAAAATATAAATAAATGTGTAAAATAGAGATGAATTGAATTTTAATAGATATAAAATTTAGAAGTAAAAGTACATCAAGGATCTTATCAAGCAATTCTTTTGAGCTTTTTTTCAGCATTTTCCTTGCTTCACGATCCATCAAAGTTAAAGAAAGAATCCCAGTATTATCTTGTAACCTTAAAGGAATCTTGTACCTGCAACATATTAAAGAAAATAAGTATTTTACATGGTAACAATAATATGACTACAATATTCTTGTAAGAATTTTAACCATTAATTAATAAATATTCAATCCATTACAGTGAATAAATACAACTAAAATATATGTGCTATTAGTTTATCAAAGAAAATCATACAACAAAATGTCAAAACTCATGTGGAACTAAAACATTTGCATTTGTATCTAAATAATATAAAGGAGATGAAATTATTAAGCTGTCATGTACTAAAGTATGATAATACATTAAAAATATTATAAAATAAGAAATACTAACCTGGGAACAGTAGATATAATGATGTTATTTTTATTGCAATCGTTGGTAGGGCATTTAATAGTCTTTTTATGTTCCACACGTTCTGATCCGTCAAGCTCATACGTTTTTGGATCTTCGGTTGTAACCTTTTTGTTACAACGTTTACAAGCATTGTAGTACCATTCAAAACCGGGTAAAAAGCTTATGATAGTCCCAATTACAATTACAGACTTCTCCTAACATATGAGTTACTGTAATTAGTATATATAAGGGAATAAGAGATTTAAATATAAATATTTAAAATATAATTACCTCTGCCATCTTGTTGACTTGTTCTATGCTGTTCAAATTTGTGTTGTTTATGAACTCATCCTCTAGATTTGTAACAGATTGTGATGAAACCAAACGACGACTGGAAACTGATTGATCAGTTTCGTTTTCAAGTAATCTGTTTGAAACAATTATATAAGTTTATATTACATTGGGAATCCTATTTATAATTATATATATAGATTAGAAATTTATAAATCTATTTATACAAAAAAAACATGTATAAAATTATTTAATAGTAGATATAGTAAAAACAATATAGCAATACCTGTTCTTGAATGCAGTAATTTCCTCCATGTCATCATTAATGTAGAGGGTGCTACCATGAAAAGAAGACGAAACATATGCTCTCCCTAAAAAAGAAGATTAAATAGTAGGGAAAACAATAATAAATGGTAAATCAGCATGCTAGCAAACATTATTTGGATTTCAATTAAAATATTAATCATAAAAATAACAATTCATACCACCATAAAAGTTAAATTTCCCACACTGTAATATTATTACAGCCGTAACTCCTTCAGGTTTTTTGGACATGAAGTTATCCATCTTCTCAGCATAGGATTCCCACAGTGAAACAAAAATACTACGAGACCTAAAAATAAATAATACACACAACAGTGTAAAGCTATTTTTGCAATAGAAAAAACATATAAAATATGTAAAATTGATGTCGGTTTTATATATCTTACTCTATATCACGAAGTTGAAGATTCATTTTCTTCTTAGTTTGACCCTTCTTAGTCTTGTGGTCATAGATATCAAAATAGGTATACACATACCCTATTATGTCTATAAAACAAACAAATAAGTATGTTAGCATAAAATTATAAAAATTTAATTTTTATTTAAAGAATAATGGAATAATTTAAGTTGTTAGTTGTACTTACCAACGACATAATCAGCTGGTAGAGCATTGTCATGAAGGACATCAAAATCAGTAAATGAAAGGCCAAGAGGTGATCCAACGGGGTCATTACATTTCATGACAATGGTATCAAAGTCAAAAAAAAGTTTGTGCACATGATTTGTTAAACGGTAAGCTGAGAGATTATCACCAACAATAAATTTTTTAATTATAAAGCATGCTTTCTCCAATAATACTTTTGCGAACTTGATTACATAGGTATTGGAAATAGTTGCTTGAATTTTTGTACCCTGAAAATGGATAATAATTGTATCAAATAGTTAAAAAAGATCAGAATAATACCAAAAAAAATTATTAACAGAAAATGTAAAGTACCTCTTCATCCATAAGGATCAACTCCATTGAATGTGTAGCATTTTTGATCTTAAAAGAAGGTAACTTCGAGAGCTTAATTATACGAACCTTGATTGCTTCTTTCACCTTTGAAGCATCCAGCTGGCTGAGCAAAATGGTTTCAGCATTCTCCAAAACCCTAGAGTTAACATTACTTGAAATAGAGTTTTCAGAAACTAACATTTTCTTTGAATCCATGATGAATATATTCAAAACTTAGTAAACTGCTTTTGAATAGTATGAATTAATCATCATACCATGATATAGAATATATAGTGTTTTGAGTTAACTTCCAATCCCTAAAATCAGGGATTTAAATTTAGATTATCTTTTAGAATAAATGGATTTGTTATTTATTTGAAAATTAATTGAGTTAAAAACTGAAAGTCCTAAAATTAGGGGATTAATTTTCGGATTCTATTTTGTGAAGTAAATTCATGATGTTAAATAATTATAAAATCTAAGAATATATTTGGTTAAGTAATAATAAATTATTGCATTTATGATTGAATGAAACGTAAATAAAGCATGATTTGATTTTAATTTTATACTATAAAATCATGAATTAAAAAATTTGAAATCATGTAAAAAAAATAGTCCATGAGAAGAACAATCAAACACAACTTTTTTATTAAAAAAAAATCCATAAACATTCACATCTTTATAACATTCACATATAAATGGATCTGTTATTTATTTGAAAATCAATTTAGTTAAAAACTGAAAGTCCTAAAATTAGGGGATTAATTTTCGGATTGTATTTTGTGAAGTAAATTCATGATGTCTTCAAATCTAATCTCAATTTAGTTAAAAACTGAAAGTCCTAAAATGGATCTGATTCAGGAGCAACATCCTGGATAACGTCGTTGATCAGTAACTAACGCACTCATAGAATCAATAATAAAATATTAATGTATAATAGACACTTACAGTTGAATTTAAGTTCCTATTAACAGATCTAATTTCTGTTTGACCAGCAATAGAGGTGTGTCCCGGATATCTCACCTAAGGCGCATTCAAAAATAGTTATTAAAACTTTCAAAATAAAGATACCTATACATCACATTCAAATATGTTTTTTATACCTTTTTTCCAGTATGAAATGTAAATTCATTTTGTAGATTCATTTCTTGACGAAGATTGTCAATCCGACTATGCAACTGAGTAGTACTTTGAATCTGATCTTCAATCGGGCATTTAGAAACAATGAAATTCAAATATGTTTCCAAATCAGCACCCACATTAGCATCCTGAAAGATTAAATAATGTTGTCATCAACTTTTTCAATGAAAAAGTATTTATAAATAATTTTTATCAATAAACACTTACATGTGATGTAAAGTTACTCTGAAGATATGTAATTTGAGATTGACCTGGAATAGAGGTGTGTTCCGGACATGTGACCTAATATGATATATAAAAGGAAATTGTTAAACATTAATAGAATAAATACACCACGAAATATACCATAAAGTATGTAAAAAAAACCTTTGGATCAGTATGAGACGTATTTTCAAACTCAGCGGGAGAGAATAATTCTAGACCGTCTGCACCGAAAACACGTAGATGTAAAGCACGATTGCCAATATACTTAAAAAACAACAAATAACCATGTGGTAAATGTACATCAGTGTATACTTTATCCCATCCATCTACATTAAAAAAGCCATGATCTACAGCCCTCAACATACATATCCAGGTATGATTTGGAAATATCCGTATGCTTATTGGTAAGATATCAACATCTTTACCAAAGAGGTGATTAACATACTGCATAGGTAATAGCTGCAAGAAATGTAAATTAGTTATACATGTATTTATATGTAAATATTTAAAGAAGGTTATTAAACAAAGACATTTAATAAACATACCAAGGAAGTATATTCCATATCAGAAATGATGCATGGAAAAGAGTCATAGATGTATCTACATTCTTGAGGTCGCCAAAAAGACATCTTCAATGTAAAATCTTCTAGTATGTCAAATACGAAAATAGTGTTTTGTTCAAATTCTCTTTCCTTGTATATAGTATCCCATCCTTCACAAATATAATAAATTTTCCCAAGTCTTCGGATGTTAACTTTCCATTTTACATGATCATCCGTTGTTATCATAGTTTGCCCATAAGGAAAGCATTGCTCGAAACGAAGTTCCTCGTAGTAATTAGGGAGATACTAATAAAATTATAATTATGTTATAATAAAATATATAAAAGTAGTATCCAACCAATAGAAAAAATAAATTATTGATAAAAATATTGAACAAAATAAAAGTTCCATATACACTTTACTACCTTAAATTGCCATATTACCCATATTTCATTTTTTTTAGAAATAAGCAGTAAACAATTTTATCAACCCTAGCATAGTAAAGTAAGTCTAGTAAAGTAAACAACAACTTCATCTAGGTTACAATTTAGCATTGTAAATAATCAGATGTAGGTTATATATAGTGCATTTTGTAGTTTAACAACAAATGTCTAAGGTTCTTTGAGATTAAACAAAATATTAAAAAAAATATATTATCCATCAAAGTAGATATGTGATAGAAAATAACCACATTCAACGATTCAAAACATACAAACGACAACATGAAAGTTAAAAAATGGGGAGTTAAACACCATACCAGAAGATTTGTGCCAGTGTAAAACGATTCAATATTCACAAAAAAACCATGAGAATTCTTGTAACATAATATACAGAACACAGAATTATAAAATATAAACAATAATAATAAGTGATTTATGCAAGATACAGATACAGATGAATGGTGAAATTTCTCAACTGGTTGTCATTTTGTGTAGTTTCGAACAACGTATAAATACCATTGGAACAATCTTTCTGTTAGATGTAGTTTCGAACAATGTTTGTCAATTTTTTTAAAATACCTTCGATTACATGTGTCATATAGTTGAAAAGTATTCCAAATAATAAATCTTTGCTGTCAAACAAAGAATATTAACAAAGTGCCATGAAATAATAACTTATTATTACATATCATCTAATATTGAAAGACGGAAGATAATAAAAAGCCTATATGACGGAAACTAAAGTTTATTAATAACCCGGTGTGTCGAATTATAACAAAACATACCAATGTATGGCACAAGAACAGTCTATAACATGTAATACTACTCCAAAAGAAGGTTATCAGGAGTAGTGATAAATAGGATTTCAGATGCTTCCATTCTTTAACTAAAAAATTAAAGAGCAATTAAATTACAAATTTGAAGACTTAAACATAATCAAAACACAAGTAAGCTTTTGCTTAACATAGAAAGTACAAATCATCGATTAAATGGATTCAAAAGTGAGTGTTATAACTTGATATTTATGTGGTTATATATGCATTCTATATGAACAGAGACATCGACTTAATGGATTCAAAACTTCTTTGTATTAAATATTCATCATCTATACTACAATATGTTAAGCATGAGGTTTAAATGGATTCAAAACTTCTTTGTATGAAATACAGAGACATCGACGTAATCTTAATTTTGTGTATCATGAACCTAATTTTTAGTGTGATGTATAAACAATCTTAAATGCTTACCTTAGAACCATGATGAACTTCAAATCCGAAAGATTAGATGTTAGATTCTGATGAAATTGTATGTTAGATTGAAGAATTGCTTCCTTGTGAATGGATGAAAACAGGGAGATGCAAAGCGGCTGTGGAAAGGAATACTGAAATTAGGGTTAGAGCATTGTTATTGGGCCTATTTAATTTAACCCGTTTGGATGATGGGTCGGGTTAAAAAACCCGCGTGTTTTTTTTAAAAAACCCCCTCTGAAGATGCCATGTGGACAAAGTGTAGAGAAGAAATTGCCATGTGGCAATGCGATTGCTCAAAAGTTGACAAGTGGCTGAAAAAGGTTTTATTTATTATATATGAAGATTTATAAATATATAATATAAATTATTAACTTATTAGTGTATTATGGATTGTACTTAAGTTTTAGTGAGTTCTATATACCTTTTTTTTCTAATTTATTACTTTTATATTATTTATAATTTAACATTTATAATTTTTAATTTTCAACTTTGGTTCATTATTTTTACAATCTATCATAAATTTTTTGTTTTACATTTCGGTTTAAGTTTTTTACGAGTTAATCGCTGTAACGTGCTTTTTTTGTTCAATGTTCTTACTCCTATTTTTTTTTCTTTAATAGCCCGTCATAAGGCGCAAGGTCTTAGATTGACTTAGTATTTGTTTTTAGTATCTTAAGTTTCACGTGCGGGATTCGGCGTTTTTACATCAACCTTCGATTCAGTTTCATTTTTTCGATTTTTATTTCTTTTTTAATACGATTTTTTTTAATTGATGATCACTGAATGTTGTGTGAAATTGATGTTACTTGGCATGGTTTTACGCCCCTCGTTACACGAGGGGACTTAATACTAGCATAATATAATTATCAACTTATTGTACATTATGTGTTGTACTTAAGCTTTAGTGGATACTTAATTTTAATTTAAATCTTTTTTATTTTTATAACTAGTTATTTTTAAATAACAAATATGTTATTTAAAATTAAAGTAAAAAATAATACAATACATTTGGGCATTCCTAAATATCATCGCTTGGGTTAAGGTCTACGTCTTTAACGCCTTTATCATGTTGAAAAAAAAATTCTTCCTAAATTGTACACTAATACAAAACATAAATTGTGCGACATTGTCATCAATTACTATACTGTTGATGTCAAACTCAACTTTAAAATCATTGGAATGTAAAGTTTCTTTTTACATTTGGATGCTCCCCTCCTTTTCTTATCAGACATATTTATGGGTGATTACTTAAAAAACACATTAAGAGGTTGTTTTGCAGCCTTTTAACCAGTCTTTTAATAATTGAGATATCTGAATGTTTCAGCACTTAATGATTCAGATTGTTTGTTTCGCGAGCAAATGTATGAATGTTTTAGACATTTGCCTCTGAATGGTTAAGCATTATACTAATGCTGAATGGTTAAGAGGCCTAATCCTAAATGGTTAACACCTCTTATCTGAATTGGTCATACATTTATTTTTGAATAGTTAAGCGATATACTAGCTATTAATGGTTCAGACCTCTTAATGGTTTATCACTTAATGGTTCAGACCTTTTATTGGTTCAGCACTTAATCATTCAGATATTGCCAAATAGCCCCTAATGCAAATGAAAGAATATGAGAAAATTACCAAAATGACCAATTGACAAAATCAAATTTCTAAAATAACCGGTCAAATTTGAAGTTAAAAAAACCAATCGGAGCTTGCCACGTGTCATCCCTCGCTGACGTGGCGAGGGATTATGGGAATTCCTCCCCCAAAAAATTATGCCTGGCAAGAATATGACATAATCTCTCACCCATGTGGAACCCTCACTAATGTGTCTTTGATCCCTCGCTTAGTCAGCGATGGATTATGAAAATCCCTCGCCCATAATTACGAAAATACCCCCCTCGCCAAAATTTAATAAAAAATCTGAGATTTTTAACTATTTATTGTCTTTTGAATACTTAAAAGTTTAATTTAATTTTATTTTGCCATATATAATACCATGTTTACACTTAACAAATCTTACATTCTTTACAATCTTCTTCTTAAAATTCTCTGAAGAATATCAATCATTAAAGTTCTTAGTTTATCTAGAAAAATGTATTAATTCTTATTTTTATTTTTAAACTATTAAAAAAAATTTGAAAGGAACCCTCTCTGACTAGGCGAGATAATGGTCAAATCCCTCGCCTAGTTTCACGCGCCCCTCGCCTGACAAGAATTGCTCCTCGCCTGACAAGACATCCCCCTCGCATAGGAGAAATGAACCCTCGTTGACTAGACTCTCTTCTCGCCCGCGGGGAACATACCCCTCGCTGACTCAGCGAGGTGCTTGTCACATCCATCGCCTAGGGATCATGAGTTTTCCTTGCTGTGGGCGAGGGATCATGAGTTTTCCTTGCTGTGGGCGAGGGTCAAAGTCAAATGTATAATTTCGTAATTCTAGAAGTCAATTGGTTATTTTGTTCAGTTGGTTCAGTCAAATGGCTAATTTCGTAATTTTTTCAAAAATAAATCCAGAGTCTATAAAAAAACACATTAATAAAATGTGCAAGGTTTAGAGACCATATTCTTTGTAAAAATATTAAAATATAAGCCAAACGATTATATTGGTTAGCAACAATATAGGCTAAATATGACTCAACCCATTTTATAAAATTATCAACTTTAAATTAAAATGAGTCAAAATGACTCAAACACAGTTTATTAAACTTAAACTATTTGTTTTCAAGTTAAACGAATCAAAATGACCTAAAACCACTTTATGAAACTAAGAGTATTTGCTTTCAAAGTTTATACAGCAACCTAGTATTATTATGTTATTTTCACCTGAAAAGGATTACTACATAATGAGATGCATATATGTGCGAGCTCCTAACTCCTAATTTTGTATACTAAGGCTTAAAAACTAAAGTAAAGCTAATTAAAAGTTCGGGTTGACTTTCATTGCTCCAAGATCTCAAATTTGATCGGGCGCTTCAAGAGCTTTGGGAGTGTTGCTTTTGCAAATTTCAATACATCATTCTTTTTTAGGCTGACACTATCTTCCGCTTCCGTTGCTTCATCAACCAACCTTAATATTTGTTCTTTTAAGCCCTTCTTTTCAATATATTCATGGTTTGATGATTTTATCAACAAATCAATAAATGATGAATTTACTTAAGAGTTTCTTACAATTGACAATGGATTTTTTTATTTAATGCACGAACTCTACAAGAATAAGCCTAAGGCGACGAGAAGTGTAATTGCCACAATCTTGTCGCTATAGGTCAAAAACAACTCGTCATCACAGCTTTTGCACCATAAAGTCCTATGGCAACTACAAGTCATCGCCACTAATGTGTCAACATTAGTTTTATCATGAGTTATTTAATTGAGATTTTTTATTAATACAAATATGTCATCATTATAGGTAATATATTTTTTAATTAATAAAAATATATATTATCTTCATCATAGGGTCTGTTGCTTTAAAATACAATACTTAAAACTTCATTTTTTTCAAAATTTTTACCTAAAATCAATGCTTTGAACCCAAATCAATACATACAAACAAAAACTATTGTTACGAGTACATAAACGAAAATCATACCATTTTAGTTAATTACATATAAAAAAAACAAAACTATCAATGTAAATATGTTTTAAATTTTTACAACCAAACAAATTAACTTCCTAATTGCCATCGTTTTCATTATCTTCATCGCTATTGGAATTTGACTTTCTTCTTTTAAATTCATGCATTCTTTCTTGCATTTCACGCACTTGTTGGCTTAGTGCTTCTATTTATTCATCCTGATGTGAATACGACCCGCTTGATAGTTCATAATAAGAGATATTTTTTTACTTTTCGACCGACACCTCACGTATGATCACGTATTTGTTCTAATGTCAGCTCTAAACATTCCATCTCATTTACATGCGACTCACACGCCTCCATTTTCATTTGAACGTATTGATTTTCAATTTTTGCCTGCAATTTTAAATAATAAAATAAAATGTATTAATATTCTTATGAAATTTCAGGAGCATAACTGACATAAAATGGATAAAAAAAACCGTATTTTTTAGTCATAAGCATGTATAACATAACAATTCTTAAGTTTCAACATATAAACCAACAATTCATTAAAACCATTTTAATAGACTTAATGTCGACCAAAACCAACAATTCCCAAATAGATAGCATATAAACCAACAATCCATCAAAACTATTCCAAAGGCACAAAACTTGAAGTTGATTGAAGTGTGTTTGGGTGATTGTGACCCATTTAAACAAAATGTTAGTTAAATGCACCAAAACCATTTTAATAAACTTAATGTCAACAACAATTATTTTAAATGGGTCAAAGTAATCTAAACACAACATATTAAAAGGACATAAACACATGATAGTAGCATACTTAACAAATCATATAAACAAAAGTTTAAACTTACCCAATCTTTTTCTGTCTTCGGGTTGACCCATCCTGACCCTTCTCTGTAATGCGACCTTCTCCACATTTCAATGTGACTTGGGGTATCGATTTGGTGCTCCTAAAAATATTAAAAACAATATTCCTAAGATTTGAAAAGATTTAATAATACATATTTGAATACTGCATGTTTTCTTACCCGAAGGTATCACATCTGAGCGTATGATCGACTACCATGCAAACTTTGATAAAGTTGTTTAGCTTTATTCCCTGTGCTTTTTTGAGAGAAGTGTTCATGTTGTTCATTTGTGAACAACTCAACCACCTTCTCCCATGTCTTTTGAATTTGACCTTTAGATGGATTATTTATAGCATGCTTAACGTTATCATAATCTATTTGCCTTTAAAATAATAAATATTATATTTTTCCACCTACGACGATCATCGTCAGTCGCCATACATGTTTCACAACGGCGAGATCTTTTCCCTCCAAACTATTTTAAAGGAAAGAAAAGGAAAAAAATTAACCTATGGCGACGATATGTCATGACCATAAGGGTATATAATTTTTAAAATTGCAATATCATTTAAAATAAATCAAACTATTAGAATGTATATCTATGCCGACCACTGTTGACGACTATTTTGTGTTGTCGCGATAGATTCGCCTAAGGCAACAACTTGTAGTCGCCTTAGATCTCAAATAGCCAAAAACCTGATTGGCCCTCTGGCAACAACATTTCATCGCCTTAGGGTAACCTATAGCAACTAGACCTTGTGGTCGTCATAGGTGTTATCGCCATAAGCCTCAGATTCTTGTAATGGAAGCTTCTGTTAAAACTACAAATCATTTTGCAATGGACCACAAAGTTTACCTATCTTGTTGTTGAAGTTTTTGTTGACCAAAATAGGGCTGTAAAAAAAGTTCATGGCTCGAAGTTCGCTCGAAAAGAGCTCGAAAAAAGCTCGGCTCGAAAAAAACTTGTATCTAACGAGCCGGCTCAGCTCGGCTTGAATTCTAAACGAGCCAAACTCGAGCCATGGTTAGCTCAGTTCAAGCTCAGCTCGTGGCTCGGTTCGTAGGCTCGGCTCGTGACTTGATGCATATAATATATGTGTGTGTATATATATTTATATAGTATAATAACAATTATTATTAATATTACTACTACTATTATTATGATTATTATTTTTATATTAGGATTTTAAAACGTTTTCTTAAATAAAAATGGATTTTTATAAGAAACATTAAGAATTTTGTATAAAAAATATACATCTTGATAGTAAATTGTTTATATTAAAATAATAATCTTTTCTCCCTAAGTACGGAGTATCCAACAAAATGTAAAAGCCATTATATATATTTTTTGTGTTTTCATGTAAATTTATATAAAAAAATAAAAATGAAAAAATTTAAATCAAACCGGCTCGAACGAGCCACGAGCTAGCTCGAGCTTTTCAGAAGCCGAACTCGAGCTTGTGTTTTGAGCTCGTTAAAATGTTCGAGCCGGCTCGGCTCGGCTCGGCTCGATAAGTTTCGAGCTCGAGCTCGAACCCATCCTGGCTCGGCTGACTCAGCTCGTTTACAGCCCTAAACCAAAACATCTATGTTCCAATAAGTAAGACATGAGCACACTATCTTTTGTTGGAGTTAATCCATATGAATTCATTGGATTTAATAATAATAATAATAATAATAATAATAATAATAATAATAATAATAATAATAATAATAATAATAATAATAATAATAATAATAATAATAATAATAATAATAATAATAATAATAATAATAATAATAATAATAATAATAACATAATAATATAATCATAATAATAATAATAATAATAATAATATTAATAATAAGAATAATAATAATAATAGTATAGTTTTTAAAGTAATTATAATAGTTATTTACAAATAAAAAATAATTTTAGTAATAACTAATAATGTGTAATAATATACAAGTTATCAAACAAAAAATATATAAACTCTCAAAATTGATTCAAGGTTCTGAATATTATATCGTTTTCTCTTATAATAAACAAAATATATGATAGTTTATAAAATCTAAATTTATTGTTAAGATGTGCTAAATTATATTAATGTTTCGACATGATTGTTTTTTCTAAAACATAGTTGTCAATAAAAATTTTATACATATTTATAGATTGAATACTAATGTACAAATAACTGAAATCAAGTATTATAAATTTTTACAACCCGGGACAAAACGCGGGTTCACACACTAATTACTATACAATCTATAAAGTTTTTAATAAAAGAAATTATGTTATTGTTTAAAAAGTTAAAATTAAACGATAGTTGATTGATGTTGATTAAAAACTTTACACTCCTGTTGATGGATAAGGGGGCAATGAGATTTGTAACGGACTTTTGAAAATCATGTAAAACATATCTATCAATAGCTTTATTCAATTAACAAGTTAACTTCGACTAATCAATATATGTCAATTTTTATTGAAGAAGTTTATCATTAAATATCAATGTTTCGATTCATTCTTTAACCAAATTTAAATTATAAACTCAATAAAATACTTGTGTAAGCAATTTTTTGTATAGAGTTTGAATATAAAAAATAAATGGGCCAAAATCCAAAAAGAATTGAATTGCGATCAAAGCTGGTGAACCAAGTGGCCCATGAATGAACCCAATAGCTGAACCCAACAGCTAACGTGGGTCGGTGGGGAAAATGTTTGTTTTAAACATTGTTGCTTTTTAATTATCACAAAAAGAATCGCTGGGTTGATTAAATCAGATTCAACACATATAAATACTTTTTATACATTTTATATTACTATTAAACATTTATCCCGTTTCTATTAAAAAACTATACATTAATATTATTGGTGTAAACGAACGAAGCGCTCTCAAACAACTTGAGATTAGATTTATAAAAACTCAAAATAAACAGAATTTGAATTTTACTGGCTAAAACCGCATATTCTTGTGAGCCTAAACTGATCTTGAAAAGTGCTACAATGATATTCGAGATGTTCAAGGTCCATCTCTTTCAGGATGTTCAAGTTTGTTAGTGTCTTGAAACTCATGATGAATTCAGGTAATATGTATGTGTTCATCCGACTTATCCACACTAGATACTCGACCATTGGCGGCAATAATTGTGTAGAATGGTCAAGAAAACCATTCGACGAAAATTTCCCCATCTTAGTCTATCATTCTACGATCCACCACGACCACCAATGATCATGACATCGTTTAAATGTTTCCCAACTAACCAAATCAGAATTAGCAACTATAATATATGTAACCTAAGAATGAATTGCAACTAACACAACTAGAACAAACTGTTAATTCAAGAAGATCTTGAAAAACCTATAGTTAGATCTATGTGTTCGGATTTGTAATGAAAAACCTAAAACAAAAGCATGCAGTAAGATGAAGACTCGTATATATATTACCTGAATTCGTCATAAGTTTCGTAACACCAATCATTTAGCGTTGGATTATGGGTAGGTTTGAGTTAATATAAGATGCATGAGTAAGGCCTTTTAAAAGCCTAAGGACTTTGTATTCAGTTTAATTATTTTTCTTTTTCCTTTATCATACATTTTTTTGAAAAAAGTTAACTATAGATATATTTTCTATCAAAATATAAATTTGTAAAACGTTTGTAATTGATAAAAGTAAGTGCATTAATTTATAATCATAAATATTAAAGCTATACGATTTAGATAAAGTGAGAATTTTAAAAAAGTTTGTTCGTAATCTTTCTTTAAAATGTCCATTTGACATTTCACTATCACAAGATATTCCGAGGCACCTAGGCAATGTGGAGAAATAAGATGTATATTATTTGAATTAGTCATAGGTTTCGAAACATATCTGCGATGGGAGGTCAATAACGCCCGTGTGGAAGTAACGAACACGCATCAAAGCCCAGAATCACATTAGTGTATACCTAAATATCATCGCATGATTTAAGGTCTATGTCTTTAACGACTTTATCATACTGATTTTTTTTTCTAAATTTTACACTAATACAACACATAAATTGTGCGACATTATCACCGATTACTATACCGTTGATGTCAAACTCAACTTTAAAATCATTGGAATGTAAAAGTTTCTTTTTACATTTGGATACTCCCCTCCTTTTCTTGTAGGACATATTTATGGGCAATGTTTTCAGAACTGGATCGGACGTTGAACCGGACGTCTTACTGGTTCACTGGTCAAACCGGTCGGACCGGTCAGATGGATTTAACAACCGGATAAGAATTTGATTAATTTTAACTTATTAATATACAAGCTAGAGTTTAGAAGGTAAATTATATAACAATTAAATTAAATACATACAAAGCTATAAAATACATACTATTTCTAATATCAAAAAAATAATACATATTTTTCAAAACCATCCATTCATATGGAACAACTGTCAAAAAATAGTAATATCCAGTCATTTTTTCTACTTCTCCTATAAAAGTTAAACTTAAAAAGTCTTAAATCATCACCACACTTTTTTACACCTCCCCATACTTTTCTATACATTTCTCTTTCACACAAACCATCCAAAAGCAAGAAATACCAACCAAAAGTCATCACACTGCAGCAGCTCCGGTGCACCCCCACCTCCCCCCCCCCCACCAAAAGTCGTCATTGAAGTTTGCAAGAGTTCCAGCGGTCACCGGCGTTACAGCAGACCGACGGTCAACGTCGTTACAGCAGCCTCGACGGTCACCGTCATTTATAAAGATGAAAAAATGAATCCAGAGTATAAAAAACACATTAATAAAATGTGCAAGGTTTAGAGACTATATTCTTTGTAAAATATTAAAAATATAAGCCAAAATATTATATTTGTTAGCAACAATATAGGCTAAATATAACAACCCAATTTATAATATTATCAACTTTAAATTAAAAATGAGTGATAATGACTCGAACACAGCTTATTAAACCTAAACTATCTACTTTCAAATTAAACGAGTCAAAATGACCTAAAACCACTTTATGAAACTAAGAGTTTTTACTTTCAAAGTTTATACATCAAACTAGTATTATTATGTTATTTTCACCTATAAAGGATTACTGACATACTAAGGCTTAAAAATTTAAGTAAAGCTAATTAAAAGTTAACAGAGGGTAACTAAAAGTTCGGGTTGTCTTTCATTTGCTCCTAGAACTTCAAATCTGATAGGGCGCTTCAAGAGCTTTTGGAGTGTTGTTTTTGCAATATCAATAGATCCTTCGTTTTTAGGCTGACACTATCTTCCACTGTTTCACCAACCAACTTTAGTATTTGTTCTTTTAAGCCCTTCAATAAATGATGAATTTACTTAAGAGTTTCTTATGATTGAAAATGATTTTTTTTTATTTAATGCATGAACACTGCAATAATTTAAGCCTAAGGTGACAACAAATGTCGTCTCGTAGCCGGTGGCAACGACAAGTGTAATTGCCACAACCTTGTCGCTCTCGGTCAAAAAAAAAAACTATTCGTCGCAGCTTTTGCACCATCAAATCATATGGCGAATACAAGTCATCATCGCTAATGTGTCAGCATTAGTTTTATAATGATTTATTTAATTGAGATTTTTTTTAATAATACCAAGGGGTAATATATTTTTTTAACTAATAAAAATTTATAATGTCTTCATCGTAGGGTCTGCTGTTTTAAAATGTATACCTAAAACTTTATTTGTTTTCCAATTTTTTACCTAAAATGAATGCTTTGAACCCAAATCAATACCCACAAACAAAAACTAATGTTACGAGTACTTAAACAAAAGTCATATGATTTTAGTTAATTACATACCAAAAAAACAAAACTATCAATGCAAATATGTTTTAATTTTTTACAACCCAAACAAATTAACTTCCTAATTGTCATCATCTTCATTATCTTTATCGTTATTGGAATTTGACTTATTTCAAATTCGTTCATTCTTTCTTGCATTTCATGCACTTGTTGCCTTAATGCTTCTATTTCTTCATCCTGATGTGAATACGACCCGTTTGATAGTTCATAATAAGAGATATTTTTTACTTTTCGACCACACCTCATGTATGATCACACATTTGTCCTAATGCCAGCTCTAAACATTCCATCCCATTTACGTGCGACTCACACACCTCCATTTTCATTCAGGCGTATTGATTTTTAATATTTGCCTGCAAATTAAAATAATAAAATAAAAAATAATTAATATTCTTACAAAATTTTGGAAGCATAACATAAAATGAAAAAAAAACTCAAGTTGTTATATATAAAATAACAATTCCCAAGTTTCAACATATAAACCAACAATTCATTAAAAACATTTTAGTATACTTAATGTCGGCAAAAACCAACAATTCCCAAATAGATAGCATATAAACCAACAATCCATCTAAACTATTCCAAAGACACAAAACATGAAGTTGATTGAAGTGTGTTTGGATGATTGTGACCCATTTAAACAAAAAGTTAGTTAAAATGCACCAAAACCATTTTAATAGACTTAATGTCAACAACAATTATTTTAAATGGGTCAAAATCATCCAAGCACAATATATTAAAAACACATGAACACATGATAATAATATACTTAACAAATCATATAAACAAAAGTTTAAACTTACCTAATCTTCTTCTGCCCTTAGGTTGACCCATCCTAACCCTTCTCTTTAACACGACCTTCTCCACATTTTAATGTAGCTTGAGGTCTCGATTTGATGCTCCTAAAAATATTAAAAACAATATTCATGAGATTTAAAAAGATTTAAATAATACATATTTGAATGCTACATGTTTTCTTACCCGAAGATATCGTCTCTGAGCATATGATTGACTACCATGCAAACTTTGATAAAGATGTTTAGCTCTATTCCCTGCGCCTTTTTGAGAAAGGCGCTCATGTTGTTCATTTGTGAACAACTCAACCACCTTCTCCCATGTCTCTTGACTATGACATTCAGGAGGATTATTTATAGCATGCTCAAGATTATCATAATCTACTTGACTCAAAGAATATTGTTTCATGTCGTATCTTCTATCCCTAAAAGCTCGTTGGCAGTCCATATGGATTCCAAGTTGTATCCCATGCCAGTGGTCTAAACCACGATAAGCTTGTAAATCAAAATATTTCTGCAAAACAAAGTAGTTAAAATATATACATGTTATGATAATCAAATTACAAATAGAACACTATATAAAATACTCACCTTAAGAAAATTAAATAGTGATATCTTAAACATAACAAAAACTTTATCTCAGATGGGATAGTAAAAGAGCTTAAGAAACACGATTAAACAGTGGTACTATTAGTGCGTGCAATTCAACACCGATAATCACAATTGGATCATAATTAAACTTTGACGTATGTAATTGACCTCAACTATCATAATCGAACATATTTGACCCTAATTTCACATTATATGTCTATAATTATAAATAGTAAATATAATATTTTTTATAATATTATTATTATTACTTAGAATAATAACACTTATGATAATAATAACAAAGATATGTATGTAAATTATTAATAACAATAATAACATTAACTGAATAAAAATAATAAATATTATATTTTTCCACCTACGACGACTATCATCGGTCGCTATACATGTTTCACAACGACGAGATCTTTTCCCTCCAAACTATTTTAGAAGAAAGAAAAGGGAAAAAATTTAACCTATGGTGACGCTATGTCGTGGCCATAGGGGTATATAATTTTAAAAAATTGCAATATTGTTGAAAATAAATCAAACTATTAGAATGTACATCTATGGCGACCACTATTGACGACGACATTGTGTTGTCGCGATAGATTCTCCCAAGGCAACAACTGTCGTCGCCTTAGGTCTCAAATATCCAAATCCGGATTGGCCCTATGAGGACGACATTTCGTCGCCTTAGGGTAACCTATAACAATAGACCTTGTGATCGTGTTAAGTGTTGTCTCCATATGCCTCATATTCTTGTAATGGAAGCTTATGTTAAAACCACAAATCATTTTGCAATGGACCACAAAGTTTACTTATCTTGTTGTTGAAGTTTTTGTTGACCAAAACATTTATGTTCCAATAAGTAAGACATGAGCACAACATCTCTTTGTTGGAGTTGAAGTTGTTGAAGTTCATTGAAATATATATGTTCTGATATTCTTGTCATGGGTAAAATCTTCCTAAGATTTTAAATGGGTCAAAATAATCTAAACACAACATATTAAAAGCACATAAACACATGATAGTAGCATACTTAACAAATCGTATAAACAAAAGTTTAAACTTACCCAATCTTTTTCTGCCTTCGGGTTGACCCATCCTGACCCTTCTCTATAATGCGACCTTCTCCACATTTCAATGTGACTTGGGGTCTCGATTTTTTGCTCCTAAAAATATTAAAAACAATATTCCTAAGATTTGAAAAGATTTAATAATACATATTTGAATACTGCATGTTTTCTTACCCGAAGGTATCACATCTGAGCGTATGATCGACTACCATGCAAACTTTGATAAAGCTGTTTAGCTTTATTCCCTGCGCTTTTTTGAGAGAAGTGTTCATGTTGTTCATTTGTGAACAACTCAACCACCTTCTCCCACGTCTTTTGAATTTGACCTTCAGATGGATTATTTACAGCATGCTTAAGATTATCATAATCTATTTGCCTCTAAAATAATAAACATTATATTTTTCCACCTACGACGATTATCGTCAGTCGCCATACATGTTTCACAACGGCGAGATCTTTTCCCTCCAAACTATTTTAAAGGAAAGAAAAGGAAAAAAAATAACCTATGGCGACGATATGTCATGACCATAAGGGTATATAATTTTTAAAATTGCAATATCATTTAAAATAAATCAAACTGTTAGAATGTATATCTATGCCGACCACTGTTGACGACTACTTTGTGTTGTCGAGATAGATTCCCCTAAGGCAACAACTTGTCGCCGCCCTAGATCTCAAATAGCCAAAAACCTGATTGGCCCTATAGCCAAAAACCTAATTGGCCCTATGGCAACAACATTTCATCGCCTTAGGGTAACCTATAGCAACTAGACCTTGTGGTCGTCATAGGTGTTATCGCCATAAGCCTCAGATTCTTGTAATGGAAGCTTATGTTAAAACTACAAATCATTTTGCCATGGACCACAAAGTTTACCTATCTTGTTGAAGTTTTTGTTGACCAAAATAGGGCTATATAAAAAGTTCGTGGCTCGAAGTTCGCTCGAAAAAAGCTCGGCTCGAAAAAAACTCGTATCTAACGAGCCGGCTCGGCTCGGCTCGAATTCTAAACGAGCCAAACTCGAGCCATGGTTAGCTCGGTTCGAGCTCAGCTCGTGGCTCGGTTCGTAGGCTCGGCTAGTGACTCGATGCATATAATATATGTGTGTATATATATATATATATTTATATAGTATAATAACAATTATTATTAGTATTAGTACTACTATTATTATGAGTATTATTTTTATATTAGTATTTTAAAAACGTTTTCTTAAAATAAAAATGGATTTTTTTTAGAAGCATTAAGAATTTTGTATAAAAAGTATATATCTTGATAGTAAATTGTTTATATTAAAATAATGATCTTTTCTCCCTAAGTACGGAGTATCCAACAAAATGTAAAAGCCATTATATAAATATTTTTTGTGTTTTTATGTAAATTTATATAAAAAAATAAAAATAAAAAAATTTAAATCAAACCGGCTCGAACGAGCCACGAGCTAGCTTGAGCTTTTCAGAAGCCGAACTCGAGCTTGTGTTTTGAGCTCGTTAAAATTTTCGAGCCGGCTCGACTCGGCTTGATAAGTTTCAAGCTCGAGCTCGAACTCATCCAGACTCGGCTCGGCTCGACTCGTTTACAGCCCTAGACCAAAACATCTATGTTCCAATAAGTAAGACATGAGCACACTATCTTTTGTTGGAGTTAAAGTTGTTGTAGTTCATTGAAATATATATGTTCTGATATACTTGTCATGGGTAAAATCTTATCACATTTGGAATATGAATAGTTTATTTTAAAGCCTACCGACGTTCGATTATATTATTCCAACAATAGGTTACTCTTAGCTTATTAATAAAAATAAAAAAAATCATAGAACAACCAAGTCCAAGTTTATTTATTCATTATCTTTCCATAAAAATATTAGTTAACAATAAAATTTCTCTCTCATTAAATAATAATCATAATAACCAATTATAAAGTAAAGAATAACCTGTATTGTTATGAAAGTAGTCTAGTCCACTTGTTCCATTTATTCCTTCCTTCAGTAGATATATCAAATTTGGTGTAATATAGGCTTTGTATACTTTTCTAAATCCCCCTCTCTTTTTCCAACATTGGTTCTTCTTCAATACTTTAATTGTAGAATGAGATGTTGAGATCTGCATTAAATTTGTTAATGATAACAGAATATTAGCTTGAACTAGATAAAAAATAATAACATAGCTGATAGCACTTGCATTCATGTTTACAAACTCAAATTACAGTTTAGGTGTATAAAAGTTCAACCATTGTCAGAAATGTGCAATCCCAAGTTAGCTGTTGGGTCTGAGGCTTATTGTAAGACTGAAACCTGCTTAATATAACAAATACTGTTGCTATTAACAATTGTTATAATTCAGGGGTGTTTAGCATTTTAACTGAATATTTAAAAAAACCAAACTGGAATTCTTTAGTCAAACACATGGAAATCACTAAATCAGTTTTGTTGAAACCAAATAAAAAACAAATTCTTTAAACCAAACCAAAACCTAAAATCGAAAACCGTGAGATCTTACAAATGGTACAATCAAACCAAATGATTACATATAAATAACGATATAGCAAAAGACTTTGTATGAGGCATGAAATAATAATGAGAATTTACAAACACATATAGCAATTGAAGGTTTAAAGAAAATTACATCAGCGAACATGACGATTGAGGGACGATTTGAAGCATCAGTTAACGATTGAATGCTTGAGCGACGGCGTCAGGGTGGCCGGAGAGAGTACGACGGCCGCCGGTGGGTGAGTAGGTGGCGATTGGGAGAAGGGGTTTGTAAATTGAAGTGTGGTGGGCTGCTAGGGTTTGTAAAAGAGAGTGTATTTGTAGTTTGTGAGAACATTATGTTTTATGTCTTTTTTTTTTCAAATTCTTTGTTTTTTCATAATATTTTTTCATAAAGACGAAAACTTTTATTAAAATAAGAGAGATTTGAATAGTTCTAATTTAAGAATAGAGTATCACATTTTTATGTATAGGTTTTTTTTTCTTATAGTATGATTTTGTTTTTCATAATAGCTCTTAAGTTTAGTTTTTTTAACAACTAATTGGATTATTGGCGGGTGGATTGACTCACTAAATCATCTACATTACTCAAGTACTAAGCCTTGGGCACTAGACTAGCACGTCCCCAAAAAAAAGCTCGTACATCAGGTCGTCTTCATTAGCCCCGAACTTGAGACCACCCTCGACGATGACGATGACGATGACGATGACGATGACGACGACGATGACGATGACGATGACGATGATGAAAATACTAATAATAATATAATCAGTATTTAAGGCTGGTTGGAAAAGATACTCGGTAGCACCAGCGCATCACGCGAGCCAATTCATTATACATAACATATTGAAAACAATAATGGATATCTATATTATCTATTCTATTTATAAAGCATTTTAGGATGTCAAAATAATAATTTTATCTTAAACTTAAGACAACTATAGGGTTAGTATGTTAATATTTTGGTGGATTGTAATTTAATTTTTTAATCCATATGAATTCATTGAATTTAGTAATAATAATAATAATAATAATAATAATAATAATAATAATAATAATAATAATAATAATAATAATAATAATAATAATAATAATAATAATAATAACATAATAATAATAATAATAATAATAATAATAATAATAATAATAATATATAATAATAATAATAGTTATAGTATTTAAAGTAATTATAATAGTTATTTACAAAATAAAAAACAGTTTTAGTAATAAGTAATAATGTGTAATAATATACAAGTTATCAAACAAAAAATATATAAACTCTCAAAATTGATTCAAGGTTCTGAATTTATATCGTTTTCTCTTATAATAAACAAAATATATGATAGTTTATAAAATCTAAATTTATTGTTAAGATGTGCTAAATTATATTAATGTTTCGACATGATTGTTTTTTCCAAAACAAAGTTGTCAATATAATTTTTATACATATCTATAGATTGAATAGTAATGTACAAATAACTGAAATCAAGTATTATAAATTTTTACAACCAGGGACAAAACGCGGGTTCACACACTAATTACTATACAATCTATAACGTTTTTAATAAAAGAAATTATGTTATTGTTTTAAAAGTTTAAATTAAACGATAGTTGATTGATGTTGATCAAAAACTTTACACTCCTGTTGATGGATAAGGGGGCAATGAGATTTGTAACGGACTTTTGAAAATCATGTAAAACATATTTATCAATAGCTTTATTCAATTAACAAGTTAACTTCGACTAATCAATATATGTCGATTTTTATTGAAGAAGTTTATCATTAAATATCAATGTTTCGATTCATTCTTTAACCAAATTTAAATTATAAACTCAATAAAATACTTATGTAAGCAATTTTTTGTATAGAGTTTGAATATAAAAAATAAATGGGCCAAAACCCAAAAAGTATTGAATTGCGATCAAAGCTGGTGATCCAAGTGGCCTATGAATGAACCCAATAGCTGAACCCAACAGCTAACGTGGGTCAGTGGGGAAAATGTTTGTTTTAAACATTGTTGCTTTTTAATTATCACAAAAAGAATCGTTGGGTTGATTAAGGGGCTGTTTGATTGCTCTTACTCGGTCAGAAGGTGATGACCGGGTAAGAGCTTGTTTCAAAACTGACCCGGTAAGAGGGAAAATAGGAATGGGTCAGTGGCGTCGGACCGGGTTAGATGCAAAAATGTGATAATCAAACACGCTGACCGGCCAAAATGTCTGACTAGGTCAGTGGGTCAGACATTTTGACCTGGTCAGAAGCAAATCAAACAGCTCCTAAATCAGATTCAACACATATAAATACTTTTTATACATTTTATATTACTATTAAACATTTATATCGTTTCCATTAAAAAACTATACATTAATATTATTGGTGTAAACGAACGAAGCGCTCTCAAACAACTTGAGATTAGATTCATAAAAACTCAAAATAAACAGAGTTTGATTTTTACTGGCTAAAACCCCATATTCTTGTGAGCCTAAACTGATCTTGAAAAGTACTACAATGATATCCGAGATGTTCAAGGTCCATCTCTTTCAGGATGTTCAAGTTTGTTAGTGTCTTGAAACTCATGATGAATTCAGGTAATATATGTGTGTTCATCCGACTTATCCACACTAGATACTCGACCATTGGCAGCAATAATTGTGTAGAATGATCAAGAAAACTATTCGACGAAAATTTCCCCATCTTAGTCTATCATTCTACGATCCACCACGACCACCAATGATCATGACATCGTTGAAACGCTTCCCAACTAACCAAATCAGAATTAGCAACTATAATATATGTAACCTAAGAATGAATTGCAACTAACACAAGTAGAACAAACTGTTAATTCAAGATCTTGAAAAACCTATAGTTAGATCTATGTGTTCGAATTTGTAATGAAAACCTAAAACAAAAGCATGCAGTAAGATGAAGACTCGTATATATATTACCTAAATTCGTCATAAGTTTCGTAACACCAATCATTTAGCGTAGGATTATGGGTAGGTTTGGGTTAATATAAGATGCATGAGTAAGGCCTTTAAAAGCCTAAGGACTTTGTATTCAGTTTAATTATTTTTCTTTTTTCTTTATCATACATTTTTTTGAAAAAAGTTAACTATAGATATATTTTCTATCTAAATATAAATTTGTAAAACGTTTGTAAAATTATTGATAAAAGTAAGTGCATTAATTTATAATCATAAATATTAAAGCTATACGATTTAGATAAAGTGAGAATTTTAAACAAGTTTGTTCGTAATCTTTCTTTAAAATGTCCATTTGACATTTCACTATCACAAGATATTCCGAGGCACCTAGGCAATGTGGAGAAATAAGATGTATATTATTTGAATTAGTCATAGGTTTCGAAACATATCTGCGATGGGAGGTCAATAACGCCCGTGTGGAAGCAACGAACACGCATCAAAGCCCAGAATCGCCAATCGTGATGTTGATTTATAGTGGGTCTTCGGTTAAGAGTGAGGGAGGTGGATCCTAAATAAGTGAATAACCCAAACGATACCCCAATTAAAAGTTGTCACATTATTAACTAGGTTATGACCCGTGTACTACACGGTTAATGAAAATAATATATTATAAGATTTCAGATTTGAATTTCAATTGACTTTTTATGTTTACATGGTAAGATGTAAATATACAACGACTCTATAGATTACATATTGTTAGTGTAAGAAATCTAAAAAACAATATAATTATCATCATTAATTTGAGATTAGATAACAAACCAATTCTAGATTTTGAGAAATGATACGATCTAAAATAGATTTAAGGTTAGTGAATTCAAAATCATATCTCAAGTCTAGAAAGTTGACACATTTTGTAATAGTTATTTCAAAAATTAAGCATAGTATATGTTTATTATCGAATTTTAAAAAAATTTCATTAAGCAATGACTTATTTATAAAAAAATATTTATTTTCATGTAGATCATTTTTAAATGTTATTAATTTTATGTAATCACAAATATTCAAAACTTAAAATTATATCAATCTTTAATATGAATATTTAAAATGTTAGTTATGATAAGTGTTGATTGTTTTTTTAAAATGATTGATAGATGTATTTTTTAAATTACAAATCATAACTTCGAAATTATATGCAATCACAATTTAATTAATTTTAGGTGGGAAAACTTAATTGAGGAGCTTCTCGTTGATTGTCACGTGTCCCTATAAACCCTTGTTGATTGCTAAGTGTCCCTAAAAAACATTGTTTTATTAGAGGTAATATATTTATAAAAAAGAATTAATTAATTTGTAACAGTAACATTTAAGTTGCTTAGTTTAGATAAATGAGTTTAATGAGTCATTTTTGGGTTTCATGATTAAATGTGTGTAGGTTAGGGTTAATATTTGTAAAACAAACAAATATACGGGTCGTGTTCGATTGTAAAACTAAACTCGCCAATTTGAAACCTATTAGCGTCCTAACAAACCGAAAAGGGTTCTCGTTTTAAATTTTTTGTTTGAATTGTATTGTAAATATCTTTAACAAATTAAAACTAAATCATTTATTAAAATATATATTTTAGGTTTGAGAAGTTGGAAATGTAAGTGGCCGGATTTGTGGCATGAGATAGATTGAGTGAAAAGGTCAGTCAAATATGTTGTTATACAATGCTCGAGATGACCGGTAACATTGGTGTGTTTTTGTGTGTTGGGGTGGGGGAGAGGGGTGGCGGAATCGAGTTCAAAAAGTTAAAACAAATGTTGGCTACAACAAGATCAAACACATCTTTTGTTATTATTGAAGGACCACTAGCTTATTTATATAGTTGTTATTATCTTAAATGTTCTGAATCTTATATCGTTTTTTTCTTATAACTATAAAAATACGATGGTTTATAAAATTTAAATGTATCGTTATGATATGCTAAATTATATCAACGTTTCGACATGATTTTTTTTACCAAAACATAGTTGTCAATATAATTTTTATCCATATCTACAGATTGAATACTAATATACAAGTAATCGAAATCAAATGTTATAAATTTTAACATTCCATGGTAAAGCGCAGGTTCACACACTAGTAATGAATCACATAAAGAAAAGAGTAAAGATATAGATGAAATATATAAAATCGAGCTAATTTTCTAGCATTAATTGCAACTGCATCAAAATTCTAATAATCATAACAAACAAAATTATAAATGTAAGGCCCCGTTCCCGGGACGCTTACAGCTGGTCGATCATCGCACATAAAACATATATATTAATCATCCTACATAAAAACGTTGCAGCGGAAACATTTAAACCAACATTCCTTTTCATAATAAAGGCTTTTGCAAAATATTACATCGTTATCAAATTACAAAATACATGTTGTATTTCATTACAAAAGCATTATAATAATGGATGCCATCCCAAAAAGAGCTGAGTAGTAGCCCCGTGCCATCCTCAGGAACATCACCTGCCAACTGGAAACACATAAAAGTCAGCGTTGCTGAGTGAGTTCTAGTTTTAAAATAAAACATACTTTACTTTCATGCGATCATACATCATACGTACATATAGATAGTATCTTTATTATCTTCATCATTTGTTCATTAACTTCCATTCGTTCATACGTTCTTACTTTCATTCGTTCGTTCATCATTACATCTTTTCTTTCCATTAAAACCATGAACTTTACCCTTCAGTTTCCTGGTACTGGGCCTAAGCCTATCATAGACCTTCCATTACGGTGCACAACACCTCTGGCCACAGTACCTAAGATAAATTCAGGATCATTACATCTTTTATTTCCATTAAAACCATGAACTTTACCCTTCAGTCCCCTGGTACTGGGCCTAAGCCTATCATAGACCTTCCATTACGATGCACAGCACCTCTGGCCACAGTACCTAAGATAAAGTTCAGGCGTACCATTGTCATGTGCTATGCCTTTCCGTGTCATGGTACTGGGCCTAAGCCTATCATAAACCTTCCATTACAGTGCATAACCTCCAGTCGCATAACCTCCAATCGCATGATTCCCATGCGCATGAACCTCAGTCGCATGGTATCTGGGTGTATGGACCTCAGTCGCATGACCTTCATGCGGATGACCCTCAGTCGCATCCCTTTCGTGCGAATGAACCTCAATCGCACGACTCACGGGCGTATGGACTCTAGTCACATGACCTTCATCCGCATTTCATTCAGTCGCATGACCCTCATCCGCATTTCCTCCAGTCGCATAGCCCTCATGCGTATGACCCTCAATCGCACTACTCACATACGAATGAACCTCAGCCGCACTCCTTTCGTGCGTATGACCCCAGTCGCATGCCATTCGGTCGCATGGACTCCCAGTCGTATAGCCCTAGCTGGGTGCAGAATGCAGTTCATCCCGAACTGCATCTGCCTTTTTAGGCCTCCAAACCCTTCCATACCTCTTCTAAGCTCAAATCAACCATCCTAAACCTTAGGAATGCATACCATGACACCATTCAAGCACACACAATTTCGAAATCGAACCCCACCCGCATTAAACACATACACATACGCATACAAACGGGTTCAACACCTAACTTTTTCAAAAACGGGTTTTGATGTGTTCCAGCCCCAAAATCGTTTGAAAACATGTAAAAGAGGGGTCCTAGAACTCACACAAACGACCACAACGAGAAGAGCTTCGAATCAACACGCTACACTTCGATTTTCACGCTCGAATCCACACGAACCAAGCTTTTCTCTTCCTTTTCTCCTTATCTTCTCTCTTTTCTCCTTTGGCAGAATTGAGTGGTGAAATGGGGGAGGGAAATGGCTGCAAATCCCCTTTTAATTCCCTCATTCATCCAAACTTCTTCCCTTTTTGACAAGTTTGGTCCCTCGAATTTGAACTTTATTTTTTTTTCTTCTTTCGTCGTCTTTAAAGAAATTTTCTGGGTGTTACAATAAATATGCCGAGCAGCCAGAAGGTTTTTTTGCAAGTTACCAACATGAATTCATTTATTATTGTTATAACATCACTTGATAAAACCATGTGTAATGGTTAATGTCTTTTATGGGGCAATTTTCGCCACATCAACGTTAGTTCGAGTTCAGACATCGAGGTGTCTAAATCTCTCAAACTATGGCTCTGATACCAACTTGTAAGGCTTTGTTTCCAGGCAACCTCACAGTTGGATTTGGACATCAGAAACACATGTTTTCGAACATGAAATCTCATTAATATAAGCAGTAGAACATAAATCACTATTATCAATAAAACATTTACATCGCAAAAGATAACTTCAAATATCTATCTTTGATCTATGCCAGGATGCCAGTCTTGACCATATGCCAGGTAGCTTCCAATCCATGCAAAGCTCACATCTCATTTATGTAGCATACTTGTCAACCTAATATGCATACAAAATTCAGCGACCCTGAGTGAGCACTAGGTCCTACTTTAAAATGTACTTTAGCCAAATCTTTATCATGATCATAAATCTTTCTATACTTAAACAGTATATAAACTTTAACTTTACGCTTACGCTAGGGTAAGACTTCTGTAACTACTATAATACATGTTCGATAACTATTCTTTAGCTTTTACTTTATCATTTCTTTATCAGTTACTTTATTTTTGCTTTATCTGTACTTTTGCTTTATTCTTTTACTTTATCTTTGAGCTTAGCACAAATGCTTACCCCTTTTATCAGGTGAGAATGCACAAGGCATAATTCCTTTATCAGGTGAGCATACATGGGGTATAACTCCTTTATCAGGTGAGCATACACGAGGTATCGCTCTTTTACCGGCTGAGCATACACGAGGTATCGCTCCTTTAACAGGTGAGAGTGCAACGAATGCAGGTCTCCTTTATCAGTGCTTGCAAGACTTCTTTAGCATACTTTAACGTTTTCACAACTGTGCTTTAGCGGGTAACTGTTCTTGAATTATTATTCAAGTTCTTTAACATTTCACATGTGACTTTATTATCTTTCTTTAATCTTTAACAATCCTATTACTTATACTTTATTTCTTTAACCATATGTTCATTGTTAAAACTATCTTATCGCACGCTATACGAAGATATCTATACATGCATATATGTATGGGTCTGTGCGAGAACATCATGACAAGAACACTATAACTCGCGCGAGAACTCACTCATCGCGTGAGAACTCTCCAAGACGTGATAACTAGTCGTGCAAGTTATCCCCATCGCGCGAGAACTATGAAATGTAAACGTCTCTCGCGAGAACTAACCTTTTCATGTGAGAACCATACCTATCGTGTGAGGACTATACAGTTGTTCAAAACTTCATCCCCAAGTCATCTATTTTTTAACTATTTTAATGCCCAAAAACGTGCCATAACAATCTATACTATTTTACTTTATCATAACATTCATTAAGGTATGCATATTAGCCCCAAATCATAGAAAACATGTAAAAGGAGGGGTCTAGAACTCACCTTTTGATATTTTGTATAAGAACAACACTGAATCAAGAGTCTTTCGATCAAAAACTACATAATCATGCACAATATCACTACATACTAATCATAAAAGCATACATACATCGAATATCATCGAATACATACTTTAAACACCACTTAGCACCGATTTCTCTCTTCTCAAACACAACAGCAGGATTGTTCGCATGAAGTGGAGAAGATTGGGTGCTTAGGCATATTGATAGCATTTTCCCACTGTTCGCAGCTATTCTCGCGTGAGAACCCTTAGTCGTGCGACAACTATTTTCCACGCGAAAACTTTGGTTTTTCTTTGAAGATTCAGGGTTTTACAAGTTATGGTTGTTCAACAACAATCTCATAGTTGTAGATAACACACTTACTAGATTAAATAGGGAACCAGGAAAAGAAACAAAGAACAAAAGATAAGAACACTTATAACACCAAGATTGGTTTTCAAGGATGATGTATATTGCTCTCAAGTGTTTTATAATTGTTACAAGGCTTAGTCCTAAGACTGGTTACATGAGATACTTTATACTGAATGCTCCAGCCGGCCATACTTTGAAGGCCAACTGGACACTAATCTAGATAACAAGATCAATGTAAATTCAAAAGGAAGATTGCCTTTTGACATGTGACTATGACATGCCATAGCTCACATACTATTGTATTATAATAATGATAAAAGTACTAAAGTAGAAAGTTACAGACAAAGACACTATTATTTATAGATGACAAAAGTAAGGAGATAATCACCAACTTGTATAAGTTGGTGAGTCATTAAAGCTGACAGTGGAAAGGTGGTTTGCTTTTGTGAAAAGTGTGTCAGTAGACACATGGCCTCTAACTCTTTGGAATAGTTCAGTATTCAAGCTTTAGAAGACTTTTTCTTTAAGCTTTAGAAGATTTCACTCTTGGCTTTGGAAGATTTCTGTCTTTGGCTTCGGAAGATTTGACACTTAGTTATTTTTCTTTGTACATTCTTAAATATTTTGAAGTAACTTTCTTGTACTTCAGTGCATGTTGAGAGATCTTTGGTTGGCATTAGCCTCTAAGATAAACTCTTACAACCCCCCCAGCCTGATGTTATCAATACTTGAAGATTTCTATGAATGTTGATCTTCTACTTGTTTGTATTCTTCAGGCTTTTGTAGTATCTTTGGTTGGCATTAGAATCAGAGCCATTCCTTTATTTATCAGCTGGTTTGGATTCTTCAGGCTTTTGTAGTATCTTCTTATGTCTAAGAGATCATGCTCAGCAAGGTCAAGTATATTCTGCCAAAAGTATACTTGTGGACCTCACTGATCTCTTGTGACATACCATCTATCTAGGTTTGGAGAGTACACCTAATCTAGGATGCGTCTCTTAGCATCTAGAGGCTCTACTGATAAGGGAGTTGGTTGATCAGTCTCTTTTGAATCACCATCAGGATCGATGTTCTGACTCATCTTAAGGTGTAGAGGTGGATTCCTTAGACTTTCATTTTTTCTTTGATTTCACATCTCTTCTGCTACCAAAACATTTGAAGACTTCGGATATCAACCGTCTTCAGAATGATGATGATCGTGTCATTCTTCATAAGATGGTCAGGATCACTCAGACTCTCATAGTGTCTACCCATTTCAAAGAGATCATGTAAAGGTAGATTGAACATGTCTTGCCATGTGTAGACATCCTCAACACCTTGATCTCTGATCACATGCTATATCTCTGGATTAGTGGTGTAAGTCCAGGATAAGATTGGTCTTCCTAATGCCAAAGGAGCTACTTGAACTGGAGTTGGTGGAGCATCCTCTTCATGCACCTTCTCAGAATGATCTGATTCATCCTGAGGCCTGGAAGTGGATGACTCTGACTTCTTCTTCTTCTTGGACTTTGGTCTAGAAGCCATCCTTTTCTTCCTCTTTGAGAACTTTAACTTAGAAGACTGGCCTTCAGCACCTTGTTGTTCAGTCTTGTCTTTCTCAGTTGGGTCTACCTCCCTCACAGGTTCAGAAGGAGAGGAAGGTTTACCCTGCTGTTAGGGATCACTAGCTGAAGCTTGCTGAGACTTAGCTTGAGGTCCAAGTTGTGTTGTCTCAAAATTTTCAACCTTAACCTTAACTTCAGGAGGAGCTTGACTTGGTAGGGAGTGTAAGTCAACAAGCTCTCCTCTATTTATCTTCTGCTTGATCACCCTTATATGCTCATCCATTGTAGATAGAGACATAGGGCCAAGCCTCCTTTTGGAGAATCCATACAGCTCCAAGAACCTCATCATCCTTTGTCTATCAGCAGACTTCTTCATACTCTTTTGGATGATAGCTCTTGACTTTGCAGCCTCTTCCTTCATCTTTCTCTTAGTTGCCTTTTGTTCTTTAAGCACTTGAAGTTCAAGCTGTTTGAGGTACTCAAACTCAATGTACTCAAACGACAAGGGAAGAAGTGCAAATGCTTGGTAGAGACCTGTGGCACTCAGGTAACTAATGATATTTTGCCTATCAGTTTCTTTATCCACCTGAGGTTCAGGAGTTGCCACATTCTCTTGCACAGGGCTTTCTTGAACTGGGGAGAGGGTAGGAGCATGCTTGTATAATCTTTTCTGTCTTCTCTTTTCTTTGATCTGAAGAAGCAATCTTGCATCCTCAGTCTCCTTCCTTTCCCTTGACATTTCCATGTCAGCCAGTTCATTTAGTTGCTCCAAGGGGAGAGCAATTATCTCATCAATGTCATAGTTCCTGGTCTGTAAGTAATTAATCCTGACTGCCCTCAACTCATCATTCTGAGTATTTGGTCTGGGGGCAGCCCTGATTAAAGCTTGTATAAAGCTTAAAGACCCAGTTAAACTATCTCCCCTTAGCTTCCTCATGCTCTCTCTCACCTCCTCCTCAATCTCCTTAGGGGTTAGCACCCTTTTTCCCTTGTCACCCACAGACCTTGGTGACATAGGATGGAGAGAGCTTTGGCCTTCATTGCTTGGTGTAGCATCCAAGCTCTGGCCAGAGAGAGGCTGTGCAGGATCGGGTTTGTCACTTAAACACTTGGATTTCTCTCAAACTCACTTATATTACACTCAAATCAGATGAAGTAGAATCTCTTCTAAGAGTTGATAATAATATAATAAGTAGCAAAGAACACAAAGAAATAATTTTCAAGGCACTTGTATATATTACTTCTCAACTTAAAGTATTACAAGACTCTTACCAGCATGAAACATGAGTTACAATGAGAAACTATATATACTAGATCCTACAGCCGGATATACTTTGATACCAGCTGGAAACCTAAGACTAAAGCATATACTACAATGCTAAAGTTAAGGTATCTTAGATAAAGTATTATCTAAGATATGGTAGTCATGACATGTCCATGACTTACCTTTTGTCACCAACTAAAGATGACAACTGTACTAACTTATAAAGATAAACAGTGAAATAAAGTATGGTCAACTGCATGGCTTTTGAGAAAACGCCATGCAGTATCTCAGAGGTCTGCAACGGAGTGTCAGGGAGACCATACTTATGTCCACTGGATAATAGTAGTGTCTTCCAAAGATAAGTTGGCTTCAGAAGAACAAGTTCTTCCAAAGCCACTTATACTTCGGAAGAGGCTTCTGTACTTCCGAGGCTTGAGGACTTCTTTCATACTTCGGAAGTTGACTTCTGATCTTTCACTTTAAGTCTTGATCTTTGGAAGTGAATACTTTGTCTTCGGAAGTTGGAGTTTTCCTTCGTAAGTTGGTTTTACACTTTGTCTTCGGAAGAGCTCCTTTTTCCTTCGGAAGTTCCACACTTAGCTTTGGAAGTCCTTTATAAGTTGCACCAAAATAGTCTAAGTGATTTGGTTTTGGTTGCACCAGCCTTTCTAGATCCAACAAACTCCCCCTAGGCTGATGCTACCAAAACCTCACTTGTTTCTGCTTCTCAAAGCTTTCAAAACCAGGGACAGAAGATATTTATCTGTTTCCTTGTTCTTTCCTGAAGTGGTGCTGAGAAGCTTGTACAAGTCATTAGTGGATAGGAGATCCAGTCTATAACTCTGAATGACATGTACCCTTTGTTGTGCCCCCCTGAAAAGAGTTAGTTGATGGGAGTTATAGTCATACTCCCATCTTACTATGGATTCAAGTTCAGGACCTTCAACCATTTGTAGAAAGGCTTTGCCTTTGGTTGTTCATCCCTTCCTTTTCTCCTCCTCTCTCAGTTTCAACTCTTCTTCAACCTTGGTCCTAGCAGTTAGCTCGGCCATATGAAGACTGCCTAGATGATTTCTGATATGAGCAGCTACATCAGAGTTGGAGGGGTTAGAGAATGACTTCTCTGCTAACTCAGTAATATCCAATCTGCTTAAGTGTAGCAGAGATGAGGCACTTAGCCTGTTAAGCTCTCCATTTTCTCTTTCAACAACGAAGTTATGAGAAGAGTCTTCGAACCTCCACCGGATGATCTTCTTCCTAGGCACAAGAGGTTGTCTTGGCACACAATCACCTTTCTTGGTATCCAGCAGAGTCACCAGCCTTCTCCTTAGCTTCTTTTCTTCCTCATTCAAAGTATCTGAATTGAGGCCAAGGAGATTTGCAGCTTGGTCCAATGTTCCTCTGGGTAAATCAAGAAATTGATCTCTAGTGAGGGAACATGAGGATCCATCAACATAAGTCAATTTGACTGAATCCTCCTCACAAGAGATGTTGCTCAGGGTTGTGCAATTGATGAGCTTTGTCTTGATTGCCTTCAATTCCTCTAAGGGGAGATGTTTAGAAGGCTAAAGGGATGGTTTGAGAAGTTGTTGGGTAGGTTGAGGTGTTTGGGTTCTGGCTAGTGTTTTGGGTTGGAGGATAGGTAGTTTAGGTGGTTGAGGTGAAGAGGTTGGTAAGGGTGATGGTGTAGGTTCAGGGGTGTATGGTTTGGTGGTTGGTTCAGTTTTGATGAGCAATGGAAAGGGAATTGGTTCAGGTTGTGGTTGGGTTTGAGTAGTTGATTTGAAGATCATCCCCTGTCCCCTTCTGTACATCTCCTTCCTCTTCCCCGAGCGAATGTCAGCCTTTATGTCACTGACATGGCACTGGAGGGTCTTTTCAGACATAGGACCCACCTACCTGCCAAAGAAGCCATGAGTCCGGAGATAGTTCTTCATCCAGGCCTTCTCACCTATCTTCTTGGCAGCAGCTAGTCCTGCTTCTTCTTCCTTCTTCCTCTTCAGCATCAGCTTTTCCTTAGTTGATTTCTTTCTCTCTTTCTCCATTTGATCTTGCTCTTTGTTGAAGAGCCATAAGATCTTATCATTGTTGTGTGGAGATAGTTCTTCTAGAGAGAAACTTCTGGAGGTTAGGAAAGTTATCCTTTCCCTCCTGAGCTGCTGATCAGCTTCTCTTTCTTTCCTCTCCCTTTCTTCCTCTAAGGCCAACCTTGCTGCTTCTTTTCTTTGCTGTTTTTGCAGCAAAGTTGCCTTTTCCAGCTCAATTAACTCCTCTAGTGGTAGCAGGAGTACATCTTCACTCACAGCTCCTAGACTGACAAGTCTATCAATGATTTCTACTCTTCTTCTATTGTTGACTGCCTCCTGGTTAGCTGCAGCTGCTTTGCTACTGGCAGCTAGCAGTTTTCCAGTTGGAAGTCTACCTTTTCTTTTGAGTTTTTCTAACCTTTCTTCCTCATGAAGTTCTTCCTTAGTCATCTTCCTTTTTCCTTTGATGTCTTTGGAAGTGCTAGACTTTGGGAGTTCTTGGATGGAAGGTTCAGGTTGAGTAGTAGAAATGGAAGCTGGAGTTAATGCTGATGTTTGAGCTAGGGGTTGGGTGAGAAAATCCTCCCTATTAAGCTCAGATGCAAGTTCTAGGATTGCATCTGTGACTATTAGATCATCGGATAAGGAGAATAGTCCTTCCGTAGCTGCAATCTCAGCTTCTGAAGATTGAAATTGTTCTTCCGAGGCTTTGACTTGTGCTTCGGAAGTCTGTGAGAATGCACTATCTATCCCAACTGTCTCAGTTGCTGGGCCATCAGTCCTTGTTTCCTCTTCGAAGTTAATCTCAGGTTCCACTTGGACCTTAGGTTGACCAACTTCCTCAATAGTGATAGAAGGTGCATTTAACCTCTGAAGCTCTTGAGCTCCGAAGTAAATCACAGACAGATCAGGACTTGGCTATTCAATAAGAGATTCCAACATGAACTTGTTGAAGAACCTGTTGAGATCTTGGAGCATCCTTTGATCCACTTGAATTACAACTGGAGTTGGCTCAGGAAAAACAGAAGCTTGTTGCATAGGGTATTTTGAGCTTAGGGAAGTGATAGCTTGACTTTGTGGTTCCTCTTGTCTTTGGCTTTGTCCCTGAACACTCTCCCCCTTTTTGGTAGCATCATTTTGAGAGCTTGATGAGCTAGAGGAAGAGGTCAATGAGACCTGAATTGGTACGTGCCTAACAGACCTCTCAATCTGTTTTTCAGCTAGTTTGGCCTTGAGATTTTCAATCTCAAGCTGCTGAGTGGCAGACCTATCCTCTAAAGTCCTAACCTTAGATTCAAGATTTGAGACTTTAGAAAGTAGGTCTTCAATGGTGAGTTGCAGTCTTCCCTGATCTTCTTTTGAAGAATCACGGGGAGATGAGGTAACATACCTAGTATGTTCATCCTCACCACCAGATGTGGTTTCTTGGCGCCCTGGTTTCCCTTGCTCAATGATGTCTCTTTCAGAGTCATCAAGGGGCATGGTTGCCATAGATTCAGTCTCAGTAATGTTACCACTGTCCTGAGGATCCATTGAGGCTCATGCAGCAGTGGCAGCTGAATCTACATGAGTCCCCTTCATATCAGTGGGACTCACCTCAGTAAAGGCTTGCTGATGGGGGCTAGAGATAAGAGATCTCTCTGGGCTCTGTTGATCCTTGAGAGGGTGATGTGGATCAACTTCATTGCCCTGAAGAGACATAATCTCTTCATCAGCTCCTATTAGTAGGCCAGTAAAGGATAAGGAAGTAAAGCCTAGTGACCCGGGACTTTGATCAATGTCTAAAGGCATTAAGCCTGTGGTGGGGCTGTCCCTTTTTGGCTGCTCAGGGGAGTATAAAGACTCTCCCTGAGGGTTTTCAGCTTGGGTTTCGGGCTCATGGGTCTGAGACTGAGGAGACTCAAGACCCATATTGAGGTTAATTGTGAAGGATGGTTGGACCTCAGGCTGAGTGGGAGCCCATTGTTCCACTCTAGCCTTTTTGGGTAGAACAGGAGGAGCTTGTTCAATCAGAGAAGATTGAACAAGGATTCGTTTGAGGCGTCTTTGATAACTAATGGTGATGGGGGGAGAAGGTAGATTTGGCAATGTGAGGGTAGTTGCTGGTGTGGGTTCATCACCTGTGGGATTAACATAGATGTCACCAGGAGCCATTGGCTCAGTCATACCTGGAAGAAGTGCAGTATATCTTCCGGTGAAGTTGGTGGACACTCTCTTCAAAGTCTTGAAGATGGTCGGCCTCATTTGAGGAACAATCAAAGCAGCTGCACAGACAAGCTTACTCTGGTTCAGCTCACAATTGATTATGTGCTGAAGAAACCTGGAATACATGAAGAATGTGTCCCGTTGAAGGTTTCCCATGAGATTGGTCAGCACAAATCTTGAGTAGTTGAAGCGGAGGCTTCTCACCAAACCATGAACTAGGCACCCAAGTTCATATGGGTTTTGATCCCATCCCCTAGATTTGTTGGACAAGCAATAAAGAACTACATGCAGCAGGAACTTCCAGTTGTAAGAGAAGTTGAACTTGTAAACGGTTGACCTGCTAACATCTCTACCATATCCCATTTGGATATAAGTGTTGTCCAAATCTGCATTGGGGAACTCTGTAGGAGCGCCCTCATCATGAATCTCTAGATGCTCCCTGATAAGTTGTTCAGAATGACCAACTCCTGGCCACAGATGCTCGATCTTATGACATGAACCCCATTTAGGGTTTCAATCTGACCATTTGCCCAAAATTCAGACATATGATTTGAGTAAACCGTGGGGTTAACAGTCAGGGCAGTGTAATAAGAACATTGGGTTAGAAAGGAGATGATATCTGAGAAGTCGGCATCCTTTGAAGAATCAAGGAGTGCGACTTGGTTCTGCTGAGGGTTTAGTGCCATTTGAGAAAGTTGCAGGAAGATAGTTCGGAATTGGGTGAAGTGGAGATAAAGAAAGCTTTTAGGGCAGTAATTTTGGTAAAAAGGATGAAAGTGATTAGCCGGAGTTATTTAAACGGGTGAAATGGCGGTTTAAAGGGGGTTTGGATAAGATGATGGGATGTTTCAGTGGATGATGTGACATGGGCGGTAAGGTTAGGCCATTTAAATAGTCCGACATCATTAACAAAATCTTTACTTTTTACAGAGTGGGACCCAAAAGATTTCCATTACACGGTAAAATCTTTCTTCTGAGTATAAAGCATTTTCGAAGGTAATGGTCTTCCGAAGGCAAATTTACTTCCGAAGGTAAAGTTTTTACTTCCGAGAGTATATGTTGCTTTCCGAATGGAGAGTGTTACAAGCTTCGGAAGTAGATCTGATATGAAATCAATCGCTTCTTCCGAGACTTAACAACTCTTCCGAGAAGAAAATTATCCTGGGAGAAATTTGCTTCAGAAGATATGTAAAATATCTTCCGAGGGTTAATTCCTCTTTGGAAGAATTTATACTTAGATAAATTTTTAGAGAAAGACCTTTTGTAGCAGGGCTTAGATTGTTTTGACATAAAACTTTACACATTAAAAGGTTTTCAAATGAGATAGACGAATCAAGGTTTATCATCCCAATAGCTGTAATGAGATAATCTTTGTTCATCAAAGGCTTTGGTGAACAAGTTAGCATATTGTTCATTTGAATCAACTTTAATTAGCTTGATAAGATTTTTCTCATGAATATCTCTAATGAAATGATACCTGATATCAATGTGCTTAGTCTTGGAGTGCTTCATTGGATTTTCAGTAATTGAGATAGCACTGTTGTTGTCAATATGGATAGGAGTGCTCATGAAGTTGAATCCATAGTCTATCATCTGGTTCTGAATCCATAGCAGCTGAGCACAGCAACTAGCAGCAGCAATGTATTCAGCTTCAGTAGTTGATGTAGAGACACAGGATTGCTTCTTGCATTGCCATGAGATGATCCTTCCACCAAGAAATTGACATCCACCAGATGTTGATTTCTTGTTGATATTGCAGCCACCATAATCACTGTCAGAGTAACCATAGAGATTGAAATCACTATTTCTTGGATACCAGAGACCTAATTTAAGTGCTCCTTTAAGGTATTTGAGGATTCTCTTGGCAGCAACTAGGTGAGACACCTTTGGAGCAGCTTGATATCTTGCACACATACAAGTTGCAAACATGATATCAGGTCTACTTGCTGTGAGATACATCAAAGAACCAATAATTGCTCTATACAGATGTTGATCAGTATCCTCCCCCTCAGAGTCAAGGCATAGATTATGGTTTCTGGGTATAGGTGTTTTTGCTGTCTTACAATATTTCATATCAAATCTTTCTAAGATGTCATTGACATACTTAGATTGACTGATGAAAACCCTTCCTTCATTTGCTTCACTTGAGTTCCAAGGAAAAAGTCCATTTTTCCCATGGAACTCATCTCAAATTTCTTCTTCATGATGCTCTGAAAGTCTTTACACATTTGGTCATTTGAGGAACCAAATATGATGTCATCAACATAGACTTGAACGAGCAAGATGACTTTCCCAGACTTCCTTATGAAAAGAGTCTTATCAATGGTACCTCTAGTGTAACCATTCTTCAGAAGAAACTGAGACAATGTCTCATACCACAACCTAGGTGCTTGGTGCAGCCCATATAGAGCTTTATCCAATTTGCACACATAGTTGGGATGCTGTGGATCTTTAAATCCCGGAGGTTGGAATACATAGACTTCCCTATCTATATCCCCATATAGAAAGACACACTTGACATCAAGCTGGTAAACAGTGAATTCTTGGATGCAGCATAAGCAAGGAAGATCCTAACTGCCTAAAGTCTTGCAACAGGTGCAAAGACATCAGTATAATTGATTCCCTCCTCTTGAGTGTATCCTTGAACCACTAGTCTTGCTTTGTTCTTGATAATCAAGCCTCTATCATCTCTCTTGTTTCTGAAAACCCATTTAGTGCCTATAGGTACTTGACCCAATGGTAGCGGACATAGGTTCCAAACCTTTTGTCTTTTGAATTGAAGTAGCTCCTCTTGCATTGATTCAACCCAGCTACTATCTTTCAAGGCATCTTCCACCTTCTTGGGTTCCATTTGGGATAAAAAGCATGAGTACAAGCAAACATTCCCATTGTGAGTTTGTCCTCTTGTTCTCACGCCTTCAGAGACTTCCCCTATGATGTTCTCAGCTGGATGAGTGTTGTGAATCCTAAGTCTATGAATTACTTCCAGTTGCAAAGATAGATCCAAATTGGACATATTTTGCTCAGAAGCTTGAACAATTGGTCCAACTGCTGTTTCAAACTCATTCAATGAGGACTGATTGAATGAAAGAGAAACATCATCATTTGTTTGCTGTGAAGTAGCATTAACAATTGCCTGTTCCTTCAAGATGTTGCTTCCATCAGCTTGGTGTTGTATAGTGTCACTTGATGAAGTTTGAGAGTCAACAGGTAAACCACTGGTTGAAGCTCCACTATCCCTTGAGATAGTTATACTATCAGATCTGCCAATAGTGGGAACTTGATTTGTTGCAGCTCTTGGAGAACTTGGAATAGGTTTGGGAAGCTCAAACAGTTGGTCATCATTAGAATCACTTTGAGCAACTGTTCCAGCTAAAACATTCTCACAAGATGGTTTAGAATAGTTTGGAAACAATTCTAAATCAAAGATATGATCAGGGCCATTCCCCCTAACACAAGGAGTGTGCTCATTAACTACAATGTTGAAAGATTCCTCAAATTGTTGATTTTTAATGTTATAACACTATAAGCTTTAGAGTTAGAGGAATATCCAACAAAGATGGCATCATCCGACTTTTCAACAAATTTTGCCAAATTGTCTTTTGTGTTAAGTATGGTACACCTGCTGCCAAAGGACCTTAGAAAGCCAATGAACGGTGGCCTCTTGTTCCGTAGCTCATAAGGGGTTTTTCCATGTGGCTTAACTACAAGGACCCTGTTCTACACATAGCATGTAGTGCTGACTGCCTCTGCCCAGAATGTTAGAGGAAGCTTTGAATCAGCAACATAGTCCGAGCAGCCTCAATAAGTGTCATGTTCCTCCTCTCAACAACACCATTTTGTTGAGGAGTTCTAGGGGCACTATATTGTCTGGCAATCCCTTTTGAGATACAGAATGAGTCAAGAACGTGGTTCTTAAACTCAGTCCCTTGATCATTTCTAATTATTTTAACCTTGTGATCAATTTGATTTTCTATTTTAAGAATAAAAGATTTTAAAGTTTCAGCAGTTTCATCTTTGGTTCTTAAAAAGAATACCCATGTAAATCTAGTAAAATCATCAACAATCACAAGGCAATATGATTTCCTTCCAATGCTCATTATACTTGTGGGACCAAATAGATCCATGTGCAATAAGTGTAATGGAGTGGTGATAGAGTTAACAACTTTGGATTTGTGAGATGCCATGTGTTGCTTCCCTTTCAGGCATGTAACACAGTTATCTTTGCAGAAAAATTCCTTTTTAGGCAAACCATGTACCAAGTTATTTTTATCCAATTTATTCATTGTCTTAAAATTTACATGACACATACGTTTATGCCATAGTGTTGACTCATCACTATCAGCTTTGGAAAGAAAGCATGATACTTCTCCCATTGGGGAAGCATTGTTCATATCTAGCTTGTACATATCCCCTGTCCTGGGAGATCTAAGAAGCACCAATTCTTGAGGAATTGTCATCCCGGGTTTGAGGATTATGCACTCATGTTTTGTGAAGAGCATTTGATGCTTTTGATCATAGAATTGAGAAACACTTTACAGGTTGTGTTCAAGCTGTTTGACAAAGTTAACTTTGTCAACCTTTAATTTTCCGTTGGATATACTTCCTCTGCCAGAAATATATCCTCCGGCCTCACCTCCAAACTGGACAGGACCTCCATCATAATGTTGAAATTGTTGAAGAAGAGATCTGTTCCCTGTCATGTGCCTGGAGCATCCACTATCCATAATCCAAACATTGTTATTCTTGTCATGTGGATGTCCCTGCACATAAGATGAGATGATTAGTTTTGACTGGAAACCCAAGCCTTGTTGGTCTTGGGTTCTTCCAATGATAGTGACATAAATGAACCAAAATTTATGCATGGGGGTTCAATGGATGTCTTTGAAGAAGAGGTTTGGGCTGCAGCATCCTCCTTGATCTTCCATTCCATCCCTTGGTTGATCATGGAGGATGAGCTTGTTGAAGCTTTTGCAGCTTGGCATTCTTCCGAAGCTTCTTTCTTTTTGGAAGAAGCCTTCACCACCTTTTCTTTCGAAGCAGTCTTCTTCTGGGATGGTCTCAAGGGGACTCTTTTATTCTTTTGAGTCTTGAAAGCTTTAGCTTCCGAAGCCTTTTTCCCTTCGAAAGAAGGACCTTCTTCCGAAAGCAACCTTGCTTCGGAAGCAAGCTTTCCCTTTTTCATCACTTAAACCATTTGATATGGTCCAAATGAGAAACCTTCCCTGACTCCTTCCTTTTTAACATTATTTGCATAATGTGTGCTAGCAGGATTGTAGTAACAATCTTTGGCCATGTGGTTTGCAGACCATACATTATGCATGCAATGTTAACCTTTTGGGAATTTGAGGATTGTTGTTTCTTGTTCTTTTTCTCTTCATCAGCAACCTTTCCCTTTAACTTCTGATCCTTTGGTAGGACAGGAGTGCTGGTACTACATTCCTTTCCTGAATCAGAGTTTCCTACCACCTGGAATCCAGCTAAGATGAATGCACCCTTTTGCTTTGGGTTTATCTTCAGCTTAGACTCAGCCACTTTCTTGGCAGTTTTTCTGGCTGCCTTAGCTCTGCAATTTCAGAGTTTGCTACCACCTGCAATTTCATTGGTTCCCAACCCACCTTTGTTTTGGTAACAAAGTTTTGAGTGAGAGGATGATGCAAGAATGGCTTGGAAGTTTTGCACAGAAATAGCATACTTCCTAGCTTGAGCCTCAGCTGTGACAAGCTGGGCTTGAGCCTCAGACAATTTGGATATTAAATCCTTTATTTGAGTCTTATAGTTAGTGTGTTCATGTTTTAATAGGGATACAATTTTCTCTAACTCCTCAATTTTTCTTTGATAGTCAGATTCAGCCCTTTTAAAATAAGATTTTAAAATATTTAAAGACTCAATATCGGATTTAATCTCCATATTGTGGTCCTGATACAATTTAACCTTAGCAATACATGCAGGAGTACAGAGATGTTCATATACCTTATTGTCATCTGTTCCAGCCATGAGTGCTTGAGCAGGAGTCACATCCTGTACCATAAAGCTCCAGTCAACTTCTGAGCCATTACAGCTATCTCTGTTGACTTTCCAGTGGGCTTTGGTGTAGAGGGATGTGTGGAGGCCTGTGGGGTTCCCGGATTCGACTTGGGAGCCTTGCATTCACTTGCAAAATGATCAAGTTGGTTACAGTTGTAACATTTGGCCTTGGTTTTGTCAAACCCAAATTTGCTGTTGATTGGGTTCTGGGGAAATTGGCTTCCAGTTCTCTTGAAGAACTTCTTTGCTCTGTAGGTTAATAGAGCCATTTGTTGGACTATGTCCACTTATTCCATGTAATCTAGGCTGAAGCACTCTAGATCATCAAAGCAATATTGATAATCATTAGAGTGTCCACTTCCTGAGACAAAAGCACAGCTGTCCTGAAAGGAACTTTGCTGAGCTTGTTGAGACCTTGGAGTCTCAAGAAATGTGATGTATGGCCCAGAAGAACAGGATGGCTGCTGGGTGTAAGTCAGGTATTGTTGAGGCTGGGAGGGTCCTGAGCCTTCAGCAACCATTAAAGCGTTGCTAGCAGGAAGACTCAAGTGTCTGCTTGTCTGATGACCTCTCTTATTCTCCATTTCCAAACGGTATCCATCAAGGATGCCATAGAGTTTGGTCATGGTGAGTGTATTCAGGTCTTTGTTCTTTTGATAGAGACACAATAGAATGTCCACTTATTGGGAAGTGCACTCATGAACTTTCTTATGAGGTCTCTAAGTTCAAGAGCAATTCCCACAGACTGAAGGGAAGAAATGAGATCCATGTACCTGAAGTATTGCTGGCTGAGGGTCTCTCTAGCAACATAGGTGAAGTTCTCGAACTGCTGCTTCAGTGAGTCCTTCTTGGAGTCATTTGAGCTTGAGTACATGTGAGCAAGTGCATCAAACAGTTCTTTTGCTGACTTGCAATGCTCAAACCCCACCATGATGGAGTTGGGAATTGCAGCCATGAGAACAGTCATAGCATTGCTATCAATGTCCAGCTTCTTCCGGTCCTCATCAGAATAATCTTCAATAGCTTTCTTAATCATGGCATCGTTTCCACCAGCTACCTTTGGCTTATACGGGCCATTGACAATAGATTGTCACATCTTGCTGTCTTGATACCTGATGAAGCCTTCCATTCGTCTGCTCCATGACATGAAGTTTTCAGGGGTGATGATGGGTGCTTTAGTCATCGTCCCCAACTCTACTTCAGACTTGTTGAGGGCCATTTTGAGTGTGGTGTAAGGAGGAGTGAAAACAGGTTGATTAGGATGGTAAGATCTCACAATCAAGAGCCTAAAAAGCTCTGATACCAATTGCAGGATCGGGTTTGTCACTTAAACACTTGGATTTCTCTCAAACTCACTTATATTACACTCAAATCAGATAAAGTAGAATCTCTTCTAAGAGTTGATAATAATATAATAAGTAGCAAAGAACATAAAGAAATAATTTTCAAGGCACTTGTATATATTACTTCTCAACTCAAAGTATTACAAGACTCTTACCAGCATGAAACATGAGTTACAATGAGAAACTATATATACTAGATCCTACAGCCGAATATACTTTGATACCAGCTGGAAACCTAAGACTAAAGCATATACTACAATGCTAAAGTTAAGGTATCTTAGATAAAGTATTATCTAAGATATGTTAGTCATGACATGTCCATGACTTACCTTTTGTCACCAACTAAAGATGGCAATTGTACTAACTTATAAAGGTAAACAGTGGAATAAAGTATGGTCAACTACACGGCTTTTGAGAAAACGCCATGTAGTATCTCAGAGGTCTGCAATGGAGTGTCAGAGAGACCATACTTATGTCCACTGGATAATAGTAGTGTCTTCCGAAGGTAAGTTGGCTTCGGAAGAACAAGTTCTTCCAAAGCCACTTATACTTCGAAAGAGGCTTCTATACTTCCGAGGCTTGAGGACTTCTTTCATACTTCGGAAGTTGACTTCTGATCTTTCACTTTAAGTCTTGATCTTTGGAAGTGAATATTTTGTCTTCGGAAGTTGGAGTTTTCCTTCAGAAGTTGGTTTTACACTTTGTCTTCGGATGAGCTCCTTTTTCCTTCGGATGTTCCACACTAGCTTCGGAAGTCCTTTATAAGTTGCACCAAAATAGTCTAAGTGATTTGGTTTTGGTTGCACCAGCCTTTCTAGATCCAACAGGCTGTGAGGCACCTTTACCAGTTGGTGCTTCTTTGAGGGGCTGGATTGTTGAAGCAGCTGTAGTTGTTGTTATGGCAGGGCTCTCAGACTCTGTCACTAGGCCTTCAGTTGAGGTTTTCCTTTTGAAACTAATCTTAGGGTCTGACTCAACATCCAGTTGACCGATGACATTACGTGATTGCCATTGCCTTCTTCTTGTGCTGAACTCTTCAAAAATCCTGTCTTGAATCCTTTGGGCTAGCCTGTCAGCTTGCCTAGATTGTCTTGGATTGGCAAGTGGCAGGTTGACTAGATCAACACCTTCATCGAAGTTCAAGGTCTGAAAATTGAAGACTACTTGCTGTCCTTGAATTCTTTGAAGTATGAGGGCTCTTCTGCCAGCATCATATCTCCACCTAAATTTATAATTTAAAGCTCCTTGGGATGGAGATGGCATAGCCATTGGTATACCCTCCTTAAACATAGATTGTATGAGTGAGTCCACATCAAAGTGAACTTGAGGAGGTTGCTGAGTATGGGCAACTGCAAGTGAGGTTGGTGAATCCTCTATGTCCATACTCTGTGAAAAACTCCCAGGTTCTGTGATTGTAATGAATTTCTCCCCCTTTTTGGTAGCATCACCCACTTGCAAAGTGTTCTCTCTCACCACCAGCATGGAGTTCTTGGCTGCCGGATTTCCCCTGCTTATTGACAACCTCAGTTGAAGTGTTAATGTGCTGAGTTGCCATGGTTGAGTTCCTAATGATGTTATCACTTGCAGAAGTGAAAGCCTCTTCCATATGGACCTCCTGAACAGGTTCAGGGAGATCCACCTCAGTTGTAGGTAAATTATGTGGGCTAGATATGGGAGAATCATGAGCACTCATCTCTCTTTGACTAGGAGAGGAGTAGAGAGACTCATGGTACTCGGTGAATCCCATATCTTCATCATCAAGGAAGTCTAGGGTAGGGAATGGTTGGTTGAGATCCAAAGGCTGGGGATGGTAACTGTCCCCTGTTGTTCATTTGAGTATAAGACTCAGAGTGAAGGCTTGAGGCTAGTGGGCTAGTGAGCTCATCAGGCTGAGCATGATGAACCTCAGCACTGATACTTTGTGAGATGGGAGTGGTTTGCTCCTCAGGAGAAGTGGGAGCTTCAGTTTCCACTTCTTCCTGTATGGGTAGTGATATGGCGGCCTGCATAAGCTGAGGAGCTTGTGTAGGGGTTCGTTTGGATTTTCTTTGGTAGGTGAAGATGATTTATGGTGTTCTTTTGGGTTGTGAAGTAGAAGGTGTGGGTTCAACACTAGATTGTATTGCTAGGTTGTCACCTTGAGCAATGAGCTCTAATATTTTTGGGACTAGGGTTGTTTCAACCCCAGAGAAGCCAACAGTTGGCTTCTTTTGAATTTTAAAGATGTGGGGCTTCATCTGTCCTAATTTAAGAATACATGTTTTCCTCAACCGTGAGCCTAGTTCACAGTTGAGAATGTGTTGAACATATCTAGGAAACATGTAATACTCTAAGGAATCTAAGTTAGCAAGCAAGTTTGTATATACAAATTGAGAGTACCTGAACTTGACTCCTTGAACTATTCCATGCACTATGAAGGAGAGATCCTTAGGAATCTGGCCCAACCTCCATACTTGTTGGACAAGCTGTGGATGACCACATGTAGTAAGTACTTCCACTGGGAGGAGTCCTTCCCTTTCTTGAAGGTCTTTACAGAGAAATTCCCCTCATAGCCCATCTGCTGAAAGGAGTGCTTAACAGTCTACTATGGAAAGAATAAATCACCTTCTACATCATCTAGCTGAAGGTGGGTGTTAATGATGACTAGAGTGATGAAGATAGTTCTCCCCTGCACTGTAGCAGAGAGTGTCTTCTCCCCATCCAGGATGAGCTCTTGGTAGGTCTTCAAGAATTCAAGAAAATGATCCTCATAGAGTGGAGGATAAATGGTCAGGGAGGTGAAGTAGTTGGATAGAGTCAAGAATCGACAAACCTCTGAGAAACTAGGATCTTTCTCAAAGTGCAACAGAGCACTCATTTGAATTCCCAGAAAGAAATTAAGTTCCCCCCATGGCACTCATTTCAAACCTGTCTTTCATCAGCTTGTCAAAGTCGTTGCAGAGCTTTGGATTAGTTAACCCGAAGATAATATCATTTACATATACTTGAACTAGCATTAAGTCATTTCCTGTTCCTTTGATGAAGAGAGTTCCATCTATAGTACCCCTTTTATAGCCATGCTGACAAAGATATTGAGATAGAGTCTCATACCACCTTCTTGGTGCTTGGTGCAGCCCATAGAGAGCTTTATCAAGCTTGTAGACATATCCAGGATGATCAGGATCTACAAACCCAGGTGGTTGTCTGACATACACCTCTTCATCAATCACCCCATAAAGAAAAGCACACTTGACATCAAGTTGGTAGACCTTGAAATCCTTGGATGCAGCAAAAGCTAAGAATATTCTTACAGTTTCAAGTCTTGCCACAGGAGCAAAAACATCTGTGTAGTCAATTCTTTCTTCTTGTGTGTATCCTTGGACAACTAGTCTTGCCTTGTTCTTGATGACAATCCCTCTATCACTCTTCTTGTTCCTAAACACCCATTTAGTTCCTATAGTAGTCTTCCCTTGAGGAAGAGGACATAGGTTCCAAACTTTTTTCCTCTTGAATTGAAGTAGCTCCTCTTGCATAGCTTTAACCCAACTTCCATACTTCAGAGCCTCATCAACTTTCTTTGGCTCTATCTGGGATAGAAAACAAGAGTAGAGACAAACATTTGTATCATGGATTTGTCCTATTGTCTTACCCTAGTGTCAACATTTCCAATGATGTTTGTGGTGGGTTGAGACTTGTGAATCCTTAATTGAGGGATCAAAACAAGTTGTTTGGACGTATCTAAATTAAAGAAATTTAGCTCTGGCCCAGATGATTCACCCACCACATCAGCACACTTATCAAGAGTGACTTGATCCAATGAGTGTGTGACATCATTGATGTTGTCTTCAATGGAGTGGTTATCAGCATACAAAAATTCTTGGTCAATATCACCATTTCCTCCTACATTCACCATTTCCTCCTACATTTGAAGCTCCTGCATCTAAGTTTTGTGCCTGTAAGCTGGAATTTGAAGGCACCTCAGAAGTATCAGCTGAATTTGTAATTGGTGTGCTGATAGGAACTCCATTTGCAGGGTTAGTTACAACTAGAGCTGAAGTAGTATAACTTGAAGGTCTTCTCAGCTTAAATCTTGGATCAGGGTCACCCGTATGAATTACATCTGTGGATCCTGAAACATGGTCACAAGATTTGTTAAAACAGATGGTAACTAAATCAAGATCAAATAGCCAATCAGGACCAGAACCTTTCACACAGGGAGTGTGCTCATTTAAGGTCGCATTGGCTGACTCCTCAACTACTCTAGTTCTGAGATTAAATACTCCATAAGCCTTAACTTGGGAAGAGTATCCAATGAAGTGTCCATTATCTGATTTCTCATCAAATTTGGCAATTTGATCTTTGGTATTCAAGATGGTGCAAGGACATCCAAATGACCTGAGAAAAACAATGAAAGGTTTCCTCTTGTGCCAAAGTTCATAAGAAGTCTTACCATGTGTCTTAATTACTAAAACTCTATTTTGCACATAACAAGCAGTGTTAACTGCCTCTGCCTAGAAGGTGATGGGTAGTTTAGAGTCAGACAACATAGTTCTTGCAGCTTTAATAAGTTCTTGTTTCTCCTCTCAGCAACACCATTTTGCTGAGGAGTCCTAAGAGCATTATATTGTCTTGTAATACCCTTTTCATCACAAAATGCATCAAGGATTTGGTTCTTGAATTCAGTTCATTGATCACATCTTATGGTTTTGACCTTGTGATCACATTTATTCTCAATCTTTAGGATGAAACTATTTAAGATCTCAGGAGTCGCATCCTTAGTTCTAAGGAAGAAGCCCAAGGGAATCTTGTAAAGTCATCTGTGATCACCAAGCAATAAGAGGTCCTTCCTAGACTCATTACACTGGTGGGGCCAAAGAGATCCATATGTAACAAGTGTAAGGGTGTAGTGATGGAGTTTCTTTCCTTTGGCTTATGAGATACCTTGTGTTGCTTCCCTTTGAGGCATGCAACACAGTGGTCATCACTTGTAAACTCTTTCTTTGGCATTCTAGTTACCAAATCATTCTTAATTAATTTATTCATGTTTTTAAAGTTTACATGGCACTTTTTTTTATGCCAGAGGAAAGACTCATCACTATTGGCTTTAGATAGAAAGCATGAAACTTCTCCAGAGGGAGATGTCTCTTGCAAATCCATCTTGTACATGTTCCATTTCTTGAGGGCTCTAAGCAGGATATGCTCATGAGGAATGACCACCCCGGGCTTGAGAACAATGCACTCATACTCAGTAAAGAGCATGTTATGACTCCGATCACAAAATTGGGTTACACTCAAGAGATTGTACCCGAAGCTCTTTAACAAAGTTTACCTTTATAATGCTAAGCTTACCATTTGTGACCTTTCCCCTTCCAGATATGTAACCACCTGCAAAAGCAACTGGCCCTCCATCAATTCTTTCAAAGTTTTGGAGTAGTGATCTATTGCCTGTCATGTGCCTGGAACAGCCACTATCAATGATCCCGACATTCTTGTTTGTCTTGAGCTGTTCCTACATAAAAGAGATGATTAGTTACATTTGGAAACCCAAGCCTTATTGTTCTTTGGCTTGTCAGTTGAAGTTGAAGACAATGCAACAGTAATAGATCCTATAGTCATGCGGTGAGGATCAGTTGCTGATGTTGATGGAGAATTTTCAGTTATTTGGTCTTTCTTTGTCTTCCATACCACCTTTGGAAGCTTGGACTTGACCTTCAACACTTTGGAAGTTTTGATGACTTCGGAAGTTTTGATGACTGGACCTTCGGAAGAGCTTGCTATCACTGCAGCAGGCTTTAGTGCTTCGGAAGTATTCCTTTCTTCGAGACCAAATAATCTTCCGAAGGCAATTTCCCACTTGTCTTCTTCTTCATTTTGGAGCTTCCGAGAGGAAAAGATTTTCCTTCCGAAGCTTGCATTTTCTTTAAACTCTTAAAAGTCTCTTTCTTGATCATGAGAATAGTACTTCTTGGATTGTAGAGGCAATCCTTAGCAATATGAGAAGTACTCCCACACATGACACAATCCATTTTCTTCTTCCTAAGAGCCTTCTTTTATGAACAAGGCTGACTTTGATCACTTTCCTTCTTCACCTTCATCTTTGCAGATGTTGAGGCAGTTCCTTTAGGGTGAGAACTACCTTTGGAGCTGGATGGTTCAGGCTGTGTAGCAATGGTACACAACTGATCAGCCTTCTTCATGTTGCTAGGATGATTTGAACATGAACCAGAACTCTTGGTACAAGAGTTCAAGTTGATGTCTTCAGTCTTAACCACTTCAAACCCTGCAGAGATAAAGACTTGTTTATGTTTAGAGTTAAAAGTGGCCTTGATCTCTTGAGCCTTCTTTGTTTTTCATTTGGCCTTCCTGATCAAGTTCTTTCTCCCTGACTTGCTCATCCCAACTCCTTTTCTCTCCTTAGAAAGATAGTGACCCTTCTTAAAATGCTCTTCTTCACTCTTCTCAGAGGCATCCTTCACTATCTTCTCTTCATCCTCTTCAGTCAAGGGGTCTATGAGAGGAAGCTCATCTTCACAAGTTTCACACCTAGGAGATCTTACAGACAAAATTATGTGTGGAGAAGCTATCTCACTAGATCCTAGTCCCTGCTTATTCTGATAACAAACTTTTGCATGCAAGGATGAGGATATGATGTTCTTGAAGGTCTATTCTTCAAGAACACATTTTTCTGCCCTGGCTTTGCTGATCACAAGCTCAGCCTGGCATTCAGTAAACTTGGTTATGAGATCTTTGATCTGAGTCCTGTAGTTTGTGTGTTCATGTTTAAGAGTTGAAATGGTTTTCTCTAAGTCCTCTATCTTTAGTTTATAATCATTTTCAGCTCTTTTGAAATCAGATTTTAAGATATTTAAGGACTCAAGATCAGTCTCATTTCTAAGTTGTAGGAACTGTATCTATTTACTTTAGCAATACATTCAGGAGTGCAAAGATGTTCCAATACCTTGGCTTCATCATGGTCAGCCATCAGTGCTTGGTTTGGAGATGCATCTTCAACTTGAAAGCTCTAGTCAAAACCTCCTTCTTCAACAGCAACTGCAGCTTGCTGTTTTGGCTTCTCATTCTGGTTGGCTTTCTCAGTGTAGTTTGGTCTGGCTTGTGTCTGCCCACCATTTGTTCTTGGTGCCTTACACTCCCTAGCAAAGTGACCCATTTGGTTACTGTTGTAACACTTTACTTTGCTTTTATCCAGCCCAAACTTTCCACTGGCTGTATTGCTTGGAAACTTTCTCCCTGTCCTCTTGAGAACTTCTTGGCTCTATGAGTGAGAAGAACCATTTGCTGAACTATCTCCATGTACTCCAGATCATCTGGATGGATACAGTCTAGGTCTTCAAGGGTGAAGAGAAAGTTGCCTGTGCTTTCATTAGAAGACACAAAGGCTTGTGAAGAGCTTGTCTCTTAGAATGGGCTTCCTTGAGTGTAGCTTTCTCTTGGTGTCTCTGGGAAGGTGATGAAAGGACCCTTTTATGAGTTGTCAGGGTAGCAGATAAGATGATGCTGTGGTTCTCTGCCATCCTTTTCAAACACATGAAGGGTTGAACTCTTCTGATAGCTGGAGTTATCAGATGAATTTTGCATGTTCATCTCCATCTACTATCCAGTAAGAATACCATACAACTTAGTCAAAGTAAGAGTCATGAGGTTCTCGGTTTTCTTGATCACAACACAATAATGTGTCCATTACCTAGGAAGTGAGGACATGAACTTCCTTACAATGTCTCTGTTCTCAAGATTTTCTCCAACATCCATCAGAGTATCAATAATTTCAACATACCTGAAGTATTGTTGAGTCATGGTTTCACCTGTAACAAAGGTGAAGTTCTCAAACTGCTGCTTCAGGAGATCTTTCTTGTTCTCCTTAGCTTCAATTGACCCCTCATACATCAGCTTCAATGCATCCCATAGCTGTTTAGCTGTTTTGCACTTCTTGAAGTCTCTATATATGGAGTTTGGAAGAGCAGTTTGAAGGGCGGTCATGGCTTTTTGATTAATGTCAATCTTCTTTCTATCTTCTTCAGAGTAGTCAGCCACATCCTTTGGTGTCATACCACCCCCAGCAGCAGCTGAAGAGGTGCTTGGTATGTGAGGTCCATTGACAACAGATTCCCACATCCTGGAGTCTTGTGACTTGATGAAGCCTTCTATTCTTTGGCAACAAGTGTCAAAGTCTTCACGAGTGACCAGTGGGGACTTTGTCATTGTTCCAGTTTTCATATCAGCTTTAGTAAGAGTTGCCATTTGAGATGTTAAGTATTTTATGTGTGTGAAGGATCTTAAGATGGTGAGATCTTACAATCAAGAGCCTGGAATGCTGTGATACCAATTGCAGGACCATTTAAGGGATGGTCACTTACAACACAACAACACAATGAGGAGAGTGACTTAGAATACTTAACAGATCAAATGGGAAACCAGCAACAAGTTAAGCTTTGATACAATTAAACACAAGTATTAAAGAGACAAAACTAAGAAGACAATAACACAAGTGTTTGGTTTTCAAGAATGTTGTATATTGCTCTCAAGTTCCTTACAAGTGTTTACAAAGCATAAGGAAAGATACAAGGGACCTGAGATGCTTTATACTACACCCTACAGCCGGCCATACTTTGAAGGCCAGCTGGATACATGATCTAGACAACAACAAAATCAATATAAAGTCAAAAGGCAGATTGCCTTTTGACTAGTGACTATGACATGCCATAGCTTACATCCTAATATATTACAAAAAGGATAAAAGTACATAAAGTAGAAAGTAAAGGACTCAAGACCTCAATGTACAGTTACCAAAAGCATGGACCTTTTCACCAACTTATGTAAGTTGGTGACTGATCAGAGATGCAGCGGAAAGGTGGTCCAGCTTTATGGTAAATGTACATCAGATAAAGCATGTACTCAAAAGTCTTCGGAAGAAATTTGTCTTCATGTGTTGGCTTCGGAAGACTTTGTCTTTGAAGCTTCGGAAGACCTCATGTTTGGCTTCGAAAGTTGCTGGTCTTGGCTTCAAAAGATTTCACACTAAGAATGTTTTCTAAGGTAGAGTGTGAAACTTCCAAAGCATTCTACTTAGTACTTCTTGTGCATGATGCAGGATAGACTTTGGATGTTTTAGATTGCATCAGCCTTATATGAAACCTTACAACTTTTACATTGGGTATACGACTTCGCCTAAGTTTCTTGACCAATCGATGATTAATCTCTATGGGTTCCTCTACAAAGTTCAACTTGTTATTAGTTTTGGCTTCCTTCAATGGCAATTCTAAGGCTTTGTCTACCAAATACTTCTTCATGTTAGACAAATGAAAGGTGTCATGTATGTAGCTTAAATCTTGAGGTAGCTTAACTAATATGCTACCAGGCCCACTCTTGACAATATTTCAGATGGTCCAATACATCTTGGGCTTAGCTTGCCTTTCTTGCCGAATCTCATGGCTCCCTTCCATGGTACGACCTTTAGCATTACTCTATCACCTACCTAGAATTCCAGGGGTTTTTATCTTCTGTCTGCATATTTCTTCTAACGATCTCTAGCTGTTCTCAATCACTCCTTAATCTTAATTATTTCTCTATGGTTTCCATCATGACGTCGGGTCCCATTACTTTGTTGTCACCAACCTCATTCCAACTTAACGGTGATCGACATTTTCTACCGTATAGAGCTTCATATGGGGCTGCTTTTTATACTTGCGTGGTAACTATTATTGAAGGTGGTTATCCCAGCTTCCTCTAAAGTTAGTCATGCAAGCTCTTAGCATGTCTTCCAAAGTCTGAATTGTTCTTTCACTTTGTCTATCAGTTTGAGGGTGGTATGTAGTGCTTAAGCAAGTCAGGTCCCTAAAGCCTGTTGGAGAGATTTCCAAAATCGTAAAGTGAAGCGACTATCATGATCTGATATAATTGATAGTGGCACTCCATGTCTGGTCACTATTTCGTCAATGTATAGTTGGGCTAACTTTGACAAGTCGTAGTCCAGTCAGATTGGTAAGAAGTAGGCTGATTTGGTAAGTCTATCCATGATTACCCAAATAGCATCATGTCCATGAAAGGTTCTTGGTAATTTTGTAATTAAATCCATTATGATATTATCCCATTTCCACTCTGTGATTTCAGGTTGTTGTAAGGTTGCTGACGATTTCTGATTTTCTGACTTTACCATTGCATACGTCAGACATTTCTCCACATAGGTCGTAATTGATTTCTTAATTTCGGGCCACTAGAAAAGTGTCTTTAAGTCTTGATACATCTTGTCACTTACTGGTTGAATTAAGTATCTAGATTTGTGATGCTTCATCTAAGCTCATCTCTCTAATTCCTCCAGTCTTTGGTACCCATGTCCTTCCTTCACACTTGTATAACCCATCATTGCTCACTTCCAAACGCTTTTCCATTCCCGTTAACATCTCCTCAGCCAGTTTATCCTCTTCTCAAAGCTTCCCTCTATGCTTCTTTTAATCTAGCGATAAGGCTAGTATCCACGCTCATCCTTAAGGCACGAACAAGAAGGGGTTTTTCCCTTGTTTTTTACTCAAGGCATCTGCCACTACATTTGCCTTTCCGGGATGATAGCGGATCTCACATTCGTGTCGCTTAACAATGCTACCCATCTTCTCTGGTGCATGTTCAACATCTTCTGATCATGAATGTGTTGCAGACTTTTGTGATCATTAAGATAGCACACTTAGTACCATAAACGTAGTGCCTCCATATTTTAAGTGCAAACACCACGGCACCCAATTCCAAATCACGAGCCGTGTAATTTCTTTCATGCTTATTTAGCTATCTAGATGTGTAAGAAATCACCTCGTCCGCTGCATTAGCACACATCCTAATCCCTGACGCAAGGCGTCATAATAGACTACGAAGTCCTCAACTCCTTCTGGATGGGCAAAGACAGGTGCGCTGAACAATTTCTACTTGAGCACTTCAAACGCCTTGTTTTGTTCCTTTCCCCACACAAAAGTTGTATTCTTCCTGGTCAAAGCGGTTAGCGGCTGCACGATTCGTGAGAAGTCATTGATAAATCTCATGTAATAACCATCCAACCCAAGGAATTGTCTTATCTCGGTAAAAGTTTCAGGGATTTTCCAATTTTTTATAGCTTCTATTTTTGTTGGATCCACTTGAATCCTATTTTTATTCACTACATGCCCCAGGAACTGGATTTCACACATCCAAAACTCCCATTTTGAGAACTTTGCGTATAAATGCTCATTCTTGAGTAGCTCAAGAATCAGTCTAAGATGTTTATCATGTTCTTCCTTGCTACGGGAGTACATCAAGATATCATCAATAAACACAATCACAAACTTGTCTAGATATGGGCGGCATACTCGGTTCATGAGCTCCATGAATGCCGCTTGTGCGTTAGTCAGTCCGAAGGGCATGACCAGGTACTCATAGTGTCCATACCTAGTTCTAAAGGCTGTTTTAGGTATGTCTTATTCCATTATCTTAGTTGATGGAATCCCGATCTTAAGTCTATCTAGGAAAAATAGCTGGCTCCTTGTAGCTGATAAAATAAGTCATCGATTCTAGGAAAAGGATTACGGTTCTTTATTGTAAGTTTGTTCGAATCCCGATAATCAATGCACATTCGTAAGGTTCCATCCTTCTTTTTAACGAATATTACCAGAGCACCCCATGAAGAAACACTTGGTCGTATAAATCAAGTGTCAAGAAACTCTTGGATTTGTAGCATTAGCTCCTTCATCTCGGGTGAAGCGAGTCGGTAAGGTGCTTTGGCCACCAGTGTGGCACCAGACACTAAATCTATTTGGAACTCAACCTGTCGGGTGGGGAAAATCTTGTTAGGTCTTCGGGGAATGCTTACGAGTACTCAGACACCACAGGTATATCTTCAATTATTTTATTCACGTAAATTACGAATGTTGTGCATCCTTTCTCAAGACTGTTGGTAGCCTTTAGGTGGGATATCATGGGATACAACGTGTGGTTACTTTAACCGTGAACAACTAGTGTCTTTCCGTCGACTAAAGGTATCTTAAGCAAACGCTCATCACACACGATTTCAGCCTTATTTTTAGCCAACCAATCCATCCTAACGACCATGTCAAAACCTCCTAATTTATAGGCATTAAGTCTATCTTAAATGAACTACCCTCTAGAATCATTTTGCAATCTTTGATGATTTCATTCGTTTCTATTACGTTACCATCAGCTAATTCTATGGTATATGCATCAGTTAAGGTGAAAGATTTCAAATCAATTAAAGGTTTAAAGGTAGTAGAAACAAAGCTAGTGGTTGCTCCAGTATCAAATAGAACGGTAGCAGGATGGTTGTTTATAAGAAACGTATCGTTAACCACATCAGGTTCCTTACGAGCACCATCTGGGTCCATTACGAATGCCCTTCCCTTAGGCTTGTTAGGTCCGCCATCTTTATCCCTTGCTAGATTACTACACTTATTCCAAATGTGTCTTGGATCTCCACACTCATAGCATTGCTTTCCCGACGCGTATGTACAATCCATTATCAAATGACTAGTTCATTTACACTTGAAACATGCATCAGGTTAAACTCCTCTTGGTGATGTAGTTTGCACTTGTTATGAAAGAGGCTTGTACCTAAGTACAGCTTCCAATCCCTTCCAGCATGATCATCACGTCTTGCTACTTCACTAGTTCTTTTGCTTGAACTGCCACGTTGCCAATCGTCTTCTTAACATCAAACCATTTCTTTTTCTCACCCATTGTTTTCTTCTTGTCCTTCATCTTCACATGTTCTGTCCATCCGGCCCTAACCAGGTCGTTAGTCAGGTTACTAGTGAAAATAACTACAGCTTGTAAGGTTGTAGTCCTAGAAGACCGGACCATGCCTCTAACCCTGAGATGTAATCCCAAGATGTAACGGGCTACACCTTTAGCTTCCGGCGTCACCAGATGTGGCACTAGTCGATACAAAGCTAGGAAACGGTTGATGTACACCGTATAATTTGGTCCTTTCATCTCTAAGCTCAATAACTCAAACTCTAGCTTCTCAAGTTGATTAATTGGACAGTACTTGTTGGTCATTAGCTCCCTGAATTCAGACTAGTTCATTCGACCTGTAGCATTCCTTCCTCGAGGCTGAATGATAGTTTTCCACCACTCTAGTGTTGATCCTTTGAGTGATTGAGAGGCAAACCCCACCATGTGTTCCGTTTGCACTCACTGATGTCCAACATGGCTTCAATCTCATCTAGCCACCTGTAAGTCTCAATCGCACCCTCAGTGCCATAGAAAATCTTCGATTTACAAGCCATGAAGGTTTTATAGGAACAACCATTCCTTATCTCCTCAGGATCATCATTATTGTCTTCATCATTCCCGGTTCCATTGTTTCCGATTGCATTTCCCCGGTTTGCATTGATCTGGGAAATAATGGTTGGAATGGCATTAGCAAATTTGTTGAGCCACTAGGTTAGCAATCCTCTCATCATTCTCGTGGTTGACATCCTCTCCATGTGGTGTTTCTAGTGGAGTAGGTGGTTGGCTTCCACCCTGGTTCCTAGTTTGTCTAGCTTCCTCATTTCTGCCTCTAGTAGCTCCTCTCCTTCCGATACGTACTTCTTGTCTAGGTGGCATTCTGGTGTCATCATAGATAAACTTATTTAGCATCTCATTAATTTGGTTTCAAGTATCCCATTACATCAATTTTACTCTTATTACTCACGTTTACCAATTACATAAGAATTATATTACACACTACATGACATATATAAATGTTTCATTCAATTAACAAATGGGTGAATAATCTACAGGGCAACAAAATAAATTTCTTAACACATGGCATTGCACATTCCCATTCCAATCATCCTGTAAAAGTTAGCATTACAAAGCAAAAGTTTCATAGATAGTTAAATGTAGCATCAACCAACAAGATAGTAGTAGTGTCATAGTTTCACAAATTGAAAGGTGTCATCACCCCCACAAATAATAATAATAGTGTTTAAAATAGATAACATAGTTCCTTCAAATAGTTTAGTGGCCACATGACAAATGATCCAATATCTTTCCCCCATCATCACTCTCACCTCTTTTTCAGCCACCCAAACGAACCCGAGCTCTTCTTCTTCCGCTCCTGCTCCGAGCGCTAAATACCATGAGACGCCATCATTGCCTAGAACTGGGCGGACTGTGAGGTTCACATAGCGTGCTGAAGAGTAAACTCATGTCGCTGGATGGTCCTAGGTACGTCACTCAGTGTAGGGTCTGAAGGACCAAAATCACTAGCCCGACAGCTTGACTGGGACTAACGATCTCTAGAAAGTACATTGTTGGTCTAAACAGATCGAATTACAGTACAATTGATTAAGTGAATCGTTCAATATCAATAACAAAATCACAATAGAAACATTTAATGATGAAGAATAGACCATAAGTATTCAAAAATAAACAATCAAATCTAATACAATCAATATAACAAGAGCTCAATGATATTTCAATAAGATTCCAGCTTACAAAACGCACTTGCCATAATGATCACACGAATTAGGGTTTTCAATATTTCGTTGTCAACACTATCATGCCTAAGCTTAGTTTCGCCCAGCTATGAAACACAGTTTCGCCGGGTGAAACAAGGCAGTTGACTATGAGCGAAACTATAGTTTCGCTCATAGTATTGTTGGGTAGCAAAACTCAAACAACTAACATACTTACAAAAGTAATCTAACATTTGACCTATTACATTAAACATAAACAAAAACTAATATAAGGTGAGTCCAACCTAATCTTGATCTTCAATACTCCCCCTAGGTTAGACCTCACCGACCCGATCATCTTTGTTAGCAGCACCAGCTCCCGTTTCTTCTCCAGCCATAGATCTGCCTTTTGCTTCAGCTCCTGTTGTACCATCATCCTCAGAAGCTTTAGCCAAAGTTTCTTCTTGGTCGGTTCCGGCTGTACTAGCTTCCTCGGCACGTGCGCTAGCTTGCTCAAACTACTTCACCAAATCCCGCACATCCATCCTCACTTCATCAGCCTCATGAATTTTCTCAACCAGCTCTCTTACTTTTTCTCTAACCCCTCGGTCCTTGTTGGCAACTGTCATGAACAGTCTTGCCTCTTTCCTCATTTCAACTCCTGCCCAAGCCTTTATATGATTCTCACACAACATCTCAAATCTTCATCACAAAAAGAAAATACTTCCATTGCGTCAAAGAGTCTAAGTTCAGCTCCATCCTTTATCCTAATCACCGCCTCCCATGTGTTGTTATTGTAGAACCACTTCTCAAACCTCTGAAGCCTTTGGGGGAGGGGATCAGGTAACCTCATCCGACTCACCGTCTTCGGGGGCTTAACCCTTAGCACAATCCGACCCTTTCCTGTCTCACAGTCTTTGTCCTTCTTTGATCTCCTCCTTTCAGCCTTCATGTACCTAAATGCCTCAAAATTATCGTTTAGCCCTTGCTTAATCTCTTCTTCCAACAATTTGGCTCGCTCACTCAAATCAAAGTCTATCAAGAAAATCACCACCAACCTCCTGAGATCCCATTTAGGCAAGGTCTTGAACGCCTTCCTTTTATGTATGTAAAAGATACTTCCCCTATCCTCTTTATCATAAACATTTTCAAGCCTGTGTTATATTTCCAGCTGATTATTTTCTTGTCAGCCTCTTCCTTGCTCGTCCCCTGAATGTTCTGTAACAGTGGGGTTATCTCTTCTGGCTCTTTCTCCCTTATGAACCACTCCTCCTTCTCAAGCTCAAACACATCTCCATCAGTAGAGCCCTTCTTGGCCACATATGTCAAGGGTCATTCATCAACTTCATAATATTCAGGTTTAGAATCATAATCCACTAGTTATTCATCATGCTCCTCCTCATCAATCAGGCTCATCTCAACTGTCTTCTGTGCATATGCTACAGTTGTCTCTCTCACTATCTCCTCACCTCCAAAGTCAGTATTAACGTTCAGCCAAATATATATATATCCCGCTTCAATCACCTCCTCCACGTTCTTTTCAATCTCTTTCCTTCTAGCCTTGTTTTCTGTTTCCTCCTCATTCCTCACACCCCAACCTCCTGTAACAGGATCTGCTGCACCACTTGTGCCCTCTCCTGCCTTGGATGAGGTACCCACATTCAGGAAAGGGTTCCTTGTAATATCTGTAAGATGATTTAACTCAAGTTGAGTTAGCTAATTAGGCAGGCCGGCTGTAGCCTTAAACTCGTTTACCTCAGTCAACAACCTCTTGCTCAAATTTTGCTAATCAACCAGCATCTTAGACATACCTTCCAATATCTCATCCTTTCTCTTTTCTCTCAACTCTTGATTCGTCAACTTCGTCGTTATCATGTTCAACTCATTAGCCATAGATGAGTTGAGGTTCCTGATCACATCCTCATCTAAGTTTCCCCTCTCTTCTCTTCTCTGTGGCTCAGTAAATGTTTGATGCTTATGCTTTGTTCTCCTTTCAGTCTCACCCTGATTAGCCTTTTTCATTGATTGTTTTTCCCTCTCAGCTCTCAACGTATGCTCCACCTCATCTATATCCTCCTCAAAATCATAGTCTTTCTCCTTCGCATACCTCTTCCTCTTCTTTACTGACTCAGCCTGCTTTTCCCTCGTTTGCTCAGCGTGTTTATTATCAGCTTCTATCACCCTTTTGATGTAGTTCCACCTTTCGGCTGGATACATGTTCTCCCACAGATACGTGATCTTCCAACTAAAATCATGCCTGATGGCAGAGCAGTCAGCAAATATTCTGGTGTTCATCTGAACCAGTCTCTTAACTTCTCCATGTTTAGGCACATTGGGAATCAGATCATCTATCAACATCTGAAGAAACCTTGGGTATAGCAACCACTTATCCTTCTTTAGCGCCATCACATTTTCGGCCATAAAATCAAATATTAGCTTAGCTATGTTGGCCTTTTTCCCTCTACAAAAGATAATCATAGCCTTGGCCCAGTCAAAGTTTAGCCCATCTGATCCTCCCTTTCGGTGATCCAAACACATGATAAAGACGTAGGCTATATATCTCCACTCCTTAGACAAGAAAGATTTCTTGATTTCTTTCCTTGTCACGAAAGGAGGACCCTCATACCTATACTCCTGAAAGCCTCAAACACCTCCTGATCAGATAACATCACTTCATCTCCACAATCTTCTTTTAGCCTTAGCACTCGTGCAATAACCTCCACAGTGATCGAGATGTTATTCTCTAGAACTCTAGCTACAATCCTCTGAGGATTAGCTCTCGTGTCATACTCAGTGGATATCCAAAAGTCTCGGATATGAAGATCATATATAGTTGGAGAGTGAGAGATCGCATAAGCTATAGGTGTTCCTTGGAGCCAACATATACAGTCACGAAATCCCGCGACCTTTGGATTCCTATCATCAAGAATGGCTGTGATGTTGTTCCGTTCGTCAAATTTCAAATTAGCCATTTATCTGAAAAAAAAAGTAGATGAAACACGTTAGAAAGATGTACCAAAATGAATAATAACGAATAACAATTAAAAAGAATAAAAATAAAGAAAAAAACAAATTAAATTCGCTGGTCGAAAGTATAGTTTCGCTGCACGAAACAGTAGTTTAGGCAAGCAAAAGTGCAATTTCGGCAGAGGTTCAGTGGTAGTTTCGGCCAGTCGAAGAAGTAGTTTTGACACGCCGAAACTATAGTTTCGGCACGCCGAAACTGAGTTTTGGCAAGCAAAACTGTCAGGTTCGCTCAGACAACATAACCTCATAGTTTCACTGAAAACTATTGAACTTTCGTTTAGTTTCGCTGAATGCGGCTGTACTTTCGCAGGAAGAACTGCGAAGGTACCGAAGAGTCGAAATCAAATACGAACATTAAACGTTGACTAAACCTAGATTAAACTATGAACGAAGGTTTGAAACACACATCTAAGGTTCAAATGATCATCAATCACACAAAGACCAAACTATAAATCAAAATCGCACGAGAGGTTGCTTTTTAGGGCTCCGGGACAATAACCAAATGATTGTGCGCAAATGAGCATTCAGTTTCGCATTACACAATATATAGCACTTAGTTTCGCTGCCAGCGAAACTATAGTTTCGCCGGGTAAGAATTTGGATCAGAATGGCTCTGAGATGAGCGAAAGTACCAGCGAATCTATAGTTTCGCTGTGCGAAACTTCCGGTGAACCTATAATTTCGCTGGAACCTTAAACTGAAAATTTTCTATTTCTTTTATTTGGTTATTTAGAAAAGAATTAAGACAAATACAAATAAATAAAAGAATCAAAAATGAAAATGCCCCACAAGACCTAACAAAATTTAGATAAAGTAAAGGAAAATAAAAGGATATAGAGAGACGATATACTTGAAGAGATTTTCCAGTGAATCATAGTTTGGCGGGATTGATGATATACTTGTCCTTTTAAACCCATGCCTTCTTCTTTTCAACAAGTGAACTGCAGCTTCGTTTTCCGAAGAATCAGAGTTTGGCAGGATTGATGACATTTAGCAATTATGATATATTAAACAAAATAACATACTCTGCTTGATTGTCCTATTGAGTACAACAAAGATCTTTTTCAAAAGAAGCACAGACCTTATAGATTTTAAATCATAAGAGCTCCAGATCTATACTCACGTATAATAGAGGATATGGTCATTTGATTTAGACAGATGAGAGCTTCAGGTCTATACTCACGTATAACAAAGAAGATCATCATGACGTGCTGATGAGAGCTCCAGATTTATACTTACGTATAACAGAGGAGATCATCACTCCAGCTCAATGTTCACACATAGCAGAGGAGATAAGCACGTAATAATATACATCAAGGAGCTTCTTTGAAAAGGACCTAGCAAGTAGCACTTTTTGAGAATATGGGGAAGGGGAACAAGGATTCTTCAAAAACACATCAAAAAAGAGATATCACGTTCTCATACCATTTTGGAGAAGGACTTGTAACTTTGTGAAGGCCAAAAGTGTCAAGGGGATAATCCGAGTCAATAAGTTTCTTATCCTATTAGTTTTTCCACAAAATCACTGTCTACTTCGCGTTCTGGCTGAGCCTATCATGCATATCCTATATCCCAACTCAATACTGTTGACCTCCATCACATCTTTCAGGCAGCAAACAATTATATTTCGGAGAATTTTGCAATAAAGACAAGAAAACATTTATTATTCTCCCCCAAAATTTCTATGAATCTACAAGATTGAAGAAATTTCTAAGTGTAATATTATATATATATATATATATATATATATATATATATATATATATATATATATATATATATATATACATATATATATATATATATATATATATATATATATATATATATATATATATATATATATATATATATATATATATATATATATATATATATATATATATTTATGTAAAATAATGAACGACTATGGACTTTAAAATAAAAGGAAAGAAAGAACAAGAACAAGAAAAGATTATGTACTATAATTACATGAGATAATTTTAAGAAAACGGGTATTAAAAGGATATTAATCCTAACATGGAGATCAGTTCATAAAAACATGGTTTATCAAAGGTTTTAGTGAAAAGATCAGCCTTTTGATTTTTTGTGTCAATAGGAATAATATCAATTAAACCCTTCTCTTGAGCATCACGGATTGCATGAATTCTTGTCTCGATGTGCTTGGTACGGGAATGATGAATTGGATTCTTAGCGATTCCAATGGCTGCTTCATTGTCACAGAATAGTGGAGTGTGAAGGAAATTGATTCCATAGTCAATCATCTGGTATTGTATCCACAACACTTGAAAGCAACAACTTGAAGCAGCAATATACTCTGCCTCCCCTGTGGAAAGAGACACAGCAGTTTGTTTCTTGATCTGCCATGAAACCAGAAAATTTCCCAGATATGGACAGCCTCTTGCGACATATTTTCTATTTAACTTGCAACCATTAGAATCACTATCAGAATAAGCATGCAAATCAAAATTACCACCATAACGATACCAAAGACCTAAACGAGAGGAGCCTTTAAGATAATGAAAGATCCGTTTAACTGCCTTCTCATGAGGCTCCTTAGGGTCAGATTGGTATCAAGCACAATATCCTACAGCAAAGGTGATGTCAGGACGACTTGCTGTAAAATACATTAGGGAACCGATCATGGATCTCTACAGATGAGGATCAATAGATTTCCCGGTCTCGTCTGGAGTGAGGAATGTTTGAGCAGTGAATGGAGTTAATTCAGAAGAAGCGTCATCGATCTTGAACTTCTTCAGAATCTCTTTGACATACTTCTCTTGATGAATAAGAATTCCTTCTGGCTTTTGCTCGACTTACAACCCAAGAAAAAAGCACATCTCCCCCATCATGCTCATTTCAAAGTGACTTCGCATAACCTCCTCAAATTCCCGACACAGCTTTGGATTGGTGGAGCCAAAAATAATGTCGTCAACATAGACTTGCACAATTAGCATCTCACCATCCACCTCTTTCTTGAATAAAGTAATATTGATGGTGCCACGAGAAAAACAATTGCTCAGAAGATACTGTGTTAGAGTCTCGTACTAGATGCGGGGAGCTTGATGTAGACCATAGAGAGATTTAGCAAGCTTGTATACTTTGTCAGGAAAGTCTGGATCCTCAACCATGGTGGTTGACACACATATATCTCTTCATCAATATCTCCATTGAGAAAGGCACATTTAACATCCATTTGATAAACTTTGAATTGTTTGTTTGCGGCATGAGCCAGAAAATCCTGATAGCTTCAAGACAGGCTACGGGAGCAAAGACTTACGTGTAGTCAATCCCTTCTTCTTGGGCAAATCCTTGTACCACCAACCTTGACTTGTTCCTTACCACAATACCACGATCATCGGGTTATTTCTTGAACACCCATTGTCTCACATCCCGGTGGAAGCGTGAGATGCTTAGGTTGTGACTTGTTTGTTCAGAACTCATTGATTTACAGATTTTAACATATAGCACAGCAGCATAAAACATACATGACATAATTCCTAAGATAATATTAAAGTTAGGAGTACATCAAATCATAATAGTCAAAATTTGAAATAATATAATCCTATTACAACATAGAGATCTAACAGCTACATCTTCAGAGACGATGGAAATGAGCATCCACCGATACATTGAGGTCATAGAGGTTAACTATCAGATTTACACAAACTTTTTCCATTATCTCTCCCCAGCCATTATACACATCAAAAGAGAATATTAAGCTGTTAGTCATGATGAATTCCTGAAAAAGCATACTCAAAATAGTCAACATAAAGTTGGGGAGTTCACAGGTTTATCTTAAACAAAATATTATTGATGCAACAGATACAACTAAACCTTACTTAATAATCAGATCATCCAAAACTGTCATAACATAATTCATAAATCAGATAATATAACATCACAACACTCATCCTGTTGGTGCAGGAAATATTTTTCCTAAGTAGCGCTACTAATATTATCCAACGGTTCCACATCCGAATTAATGGTTGTAACATAAATGACAGTATATCTCAAAAATCTTAGTAATGAATCAATTCATAAAAACAGTATGCTTTTTCCCCCAAAAGTTTATAGAAATAAAAATGGGGCTATGAATCTCACCTCTTACTCCAAATGATAACCTATAAACAAAAATATTTATAGTTTAGAAAAATGTCTTTTCTTTAACATTTTTAGCACCTCAAACTATAAAATTTATTTCAGAAATCATATTGACGCATACACCACGAAATTTTTACTAAGTGGTTCCTAAAATTAGACATAATATAGTAAAATTTCATTTTCTTATTATTTACAGTTTATTTTCTATAATTTTTACATTTTTTAAATAATTTAACAGAAATACCTTCGGGCCTCTAAAAATTCCCAAATCTGCTAAGAATACTTGACACAATTTTTATAGTTTGTCAAAATTTTCTCAAATCCCAAATCATAGCAGAATCAATTTTCATGATTTTTATTATTTTACCAATATTCAGTAAAAATATCAGAATATGTCCAAAAATTCCTATTTTCATACAGGCTGTTCTATTCTAATTTTCATATTTTTTGTAAACTTTTCATAATTTATTCACAGTTTAAGTATTTTTTTCCAATTTTCAGTTAGCAGAATTTTTAAAAATTCATAACTTAGGCATATCTTTGGGTTAGGTCATGAAACTTTTTTTGTAAGCCTTATAAATTGTAATAATCAATATATAATTTTTCCACATATTTGCCAGGGTCGGTTCTTCCAGTATGAATTTTTCTTTTAAATATTTAGATAAATTATATAAATTATTTTACTTATAGAGATGGCATCAAAATTTGCAGAACAATATTTCTTAATATTCTAAACATATCTCCAATGTTTGTTCCCACAATCATAGTCAATAACATAATAAATTGAATTTAACAAGCTGCACCTAAATTTTTAACCCTTTGTTGATAATTTTCTTTATATAACTTTTGATTATCAAGATTTACTTTATTTATTTCAGATTCATAAAAATCTCCTTACTGCTTTTTGAATAAATTTTACATGTTTGTAAGATTTTGTAAAGAACTTGTATGTTTAATCACAAGGGTTAGTCATATGTGTTTGTTTAAACACATGTATAGTCTTTGTAATCTTAACTAGTTATGGTTTAGAGGATGAAACCTTGATTTTGACAGAAGGAGAGGGTGAAAAGAAGATGTTGGTAGCTTCTTTCTTCCTTGATGAATCGATTGGAATGATCTTGGCTTCAAAGCTTTGTTCTCCTTGCAACCGAGAATTTAGAGAGAAAGAGTGGTAGTATAGAGGTGACCATGGGTGGAGATGATGATGGTATTCGGTTGAAGAGATGGTGACCGAGAGAATTGAGATGGTGGTTTGTGGCTTACGGTGGTGGTGTTCGGAAGTGGTAACCGAGAGAACAAGATGGAGGGTTGTGGTGTTAGCCAAGAGTTTGAGAGAGTAGGGATGGTGGTGACCGATTTCAAGGTAGTGGTGGTCGTAAATGGCCTTCGGCCGAGTAGTGTATTTAGTGGGGTTTTGGTAATGATTAGTTCTAGGTTATAGGTTAGTGAGGTGGTGTTACTAGGCTTGCTTAGTCAATTCTTAGGCATAGGTGGCGAGTTGTGGGAGTGCTTGGTGTTCCTTGTGAAGCTAGGTGTCGACCAAATGATCCCTTGAGTCACCGGGTTATTAACACCATATTAATCATTGCTTAAGTGGTTTAATCGAGTTGTTTAAGCCAATTTTAGTATGTAGATGTTCAAGTTTTAGATACTTAGGGTTTCATGTTATTGGTATCAAGTTTCTTTGATGTTATCTTTGTATTGTGGTGTTTGGTTGGGTTGTATTTGGTTTACTTGGTGTAAGATTTGATGTTAACATAATGAGGTGAGTGATCAAATAGTGTTTGATATCAAAACTTAGATATATTAATACATGCACACGTAAAATTTGTGCATGCATGCAGCCATGCATACGTATCATATATATATAAGAATTCTTTAATAATATTGACGTATGAAATCCTAAGTTTTAGGGTTGTCACACATTGTGTGCCTATTGGGCATTTGTTTGATGAAAGATCAACCAACATCCACACCTTGAGTTTCCTAAACTGTTGTAGCTCCAATTGCATGGACTCAACCCAGCATAGATCCTGAAGAGCTGCATGAACGTTCTTTGGAACAATTTGGGATATAAAACAAGAGAATAAGCACACGTTTATCAAACCAGATTGATTTCGCGTCCTAACACCATCAGTATTGGATCTAATAATGTTATCATGAGGATGATCCTTCAGTGATTTAAAATCAGTGGTTAAAGGTAATTGGTGGGATTAAGGTGGAAAAATGGACTAAAATGGGGTAGATAATGGAGAAGAGGATGGTTAACAGGTTGAACGGGTTGGGATGATGGAAAAATTTGAGATGAGGTAGAGGTTGGTGTCGAAGGAAAATATGTTGAGACAAGTGGGGATGGAATGTCAAATGATGACGAGGATGGAAGACCAACAGATATTGCATGGTTAGCTGAAGAATTGGTAGGAGCTTGAGGAACGGGAGGAACTTGAGGTAATGGATCAGGAGGAATAATGTTTGTTTGTACATTGGAGAATGATGCATCATCATCAAAAACTTGAAGATTAAAGGAGTTGAAAACAGTATTTGAGTCAAAGAACCATGCGGGTTCTCATCTGACATCTGAGGAACTAGATTCTTGCCAATCAATATAGAATGACTCCTGCACAATACGTGTTCTCTTGTTATACACCCGATAAGCTTTTTCTGAGAGGATGAATAACCAACGAAGTAACACTCATCCGACATAGCTCCAAATTTCGCCTTTTGTGCATGAGTGTTCAGCAAGGTACACGAGCATCCGAATGGACGAAAGAAATTAATCAATGGCTTCCTTTTATTAAATAGTTCATAAGGAGTCTTCATTTTATCCTTCACAATCAACACCGGTTAAGAACATATTAAGCACATTTCACCGCCTCAGCCCAAAAAATAATTGGTAAAGCGGATTCTATCAACATAGTGCGAGCGGCTTCCATAAGAGTGTGATTCTTTCTTTCAGCAACACCGTTTTGCTGAGGTGTTCTGGCAGCACTGGACCATCTCAAAATTCCTTTACTTGCACAAAAGGAATCAAAATGTGATTTCTAAACTCGGTACCATTGTCACTTCGAATAGCCATTACCTTCCTTTTGCTTATCATCTCGATTGAAAAGAATTAACTTCTGTAGCTCTTCAGCAACTTCTCCTTTATATGCTAGGAATCTCACCCATGAGTACCTTGAAAAGTCATCTGTAACAACAAGGCAAAAAGATTTCTTAGCAATGGATATGTTGATTGGACCAAACAAATACGTATGTAACAACTCGAGGGGATTAGAAATGCTATTTTCAAGTTTTGGTTTATGGGGTTTCTTATGTTGTTTTCCTTTGGCACATGCCATGCATTTCTCAACAACAGAAAAGTCTTTTAATGGTAATCCCCTAACAAGATTGCTTTTAACTAATTTGTTAATATTTTTGAAATTAACATGGCCAATCTGTGATGTCACAAGAAAGATTTAGAGTTAGAAGCTTTAGATAGAAAGCAGGTGACAGTGGACGTTGATTCTTTAGATCCCATGTCAAGAAGATATGTATTATTCTTTCTTGGAGCTCACATGAGCACCATCTCCTTAGGAATGGCAAACCCGGATTTCAGAAATAGACATTCATTAGAGAGAAATAGAACCGGAATGTCTTTATCATAGATCTGAGAGACGCTCAACAGATTGAATGCCAGCTGTGGCACAAAATTGACTTTCTCCAGTGTAAGAGATCCATTTGAGACCTCCCCTTGACCAATCATTTTACCACCTTTCTTGTCGCCAGCAAATGCCACGTACCCTCCATTGATGATGCGATAATTTTTCAACAAGTCCTTCAACCCAGTCATATGTCTGGAGCATCCACTATCAACATGCCAAAAGCTATTTACAGCTTTAGTGGATGACTCCTGCAAAAATAGAATGAACAGATTAACCGGCCAAAACAAGAATCCATGTTTGAACAATATTAGGCTTTGGTGTAGATGATCTTTTGCAAAAGAAATCATTAACAAGATGAGTTAATCTACTGCCAAAAGAATTCTTATGAACATGTTTGTGATGAAGTTCAGAATAGTTTTTAACTACATGATCATCTTTACCATATCTAAAGCAATGAGATTTTATTCTAGGTCTATTATGTGATAAATCAGGGATTTTATCTATACATATTTCCTCATCATACTCAGATAAGCTCGAGTCATCATCACTATAAGTCTCATACATTTCTCTGGTTCTGATTTTGTCTTTTGAAGAATGATTATTTACAGATGTTGAAGCATCATCAGTTGAAGAACATGTGGTACTTGTACCACTTGTGCTTGCACAAGAAGATGAGATTATCCTTCATTAGATTGTGAAATGTTAATTAAAGTAAATGAAGGAATGGGATGAGAAAATAACTTTTCAAAACAGTTACTTTTAATTTTATGTTTACACACGATAACTGAATTATTCACAACATCATTCACACTAGCATTAGAAGCATCGTCATTACATCTGAAATCATTACTAGAACATGCAAAATCAATGTCTGAGACAGAGTTTTGGGAAACAAAAACATTTCTTAAACTAGAACTATGATCTAAAACAGAACGTTGAGGTTTAGGTGTACTAAAACTATTGCATCCAAGCCCACTTGTCGATCCATAACCATATTCCTCACACACGTCCTTAAAATCACACCTTCTAAACCTACAGACAGACTGTTAGTATCTGTTTGAATAAAATCATTTGAAGGATGTGGAACCGGTATAGGTGAATAACAATAAGTACTAGGAGGAGGATAAACCAAAGCATTTTCATAACCCAAACCCGTTCTAATCCTAGCCCCCCGTTGTGATTTACACAAATCGTCATGTTTCATTCCAGAAATTGTCCATCTATCAATTTTTGACTGAAGTTTACTTGTTTCAAATTCAGCAAGCGCAACTCTTTCAGTCAAAGTATTTATTTCAACATTTCTTTCTAAAATAATTCTTTTTAAATGTTTGTTTTCTTTTAAAGCTTCATTTAACTTAACAAAACATTTTGACTCGTTTAGTTTAAGCTCTTTATTAATTCGTTTTAAGTCCTTTTCATTGTCAAGCAATAGACAATTTGCCTTATACACACCAAATAACCTTATCTTTCAAGCAGGAGAGCACATGTCTTGTATTACCTCATAAGGAAGGCCCATCACCACCTTCTCAGCTATTAGAGCTTTTGCACATTAACACACTAGAGTACTCTTCTTGTTTTCCTCAACATTGGATGTAGCATCATTCTTCTCTTTGCTCTTCTCTTCTGTTTGATTTTCAGTCAACTTCACCTTCTCACATTCAACTTCTTCCAGATCACCAGTCATATTCTCCTTCACACTCTGCTTCCTTTCACTCAATACTTATCTTTTCAGAACTGACTTGTTTAACTTTCTCAACCATAACACTCTAATAAACTTCAGCTTCACTTGTAAATTCCTTGAAACAATCAAACTCTTCTATATTCTTCTTTTCTTCTATTACCTCAGCAACAAGGGCTTGGTTAATCTCTTTGTTAGTTTCCTCAGATTCTGCACTCCAGTCAAAACTTGTTATAGTTGTCTCTTTCTTCTGTTTACTCTCTTCCTTATCTCCACCCGAAACTAATCTTGGAACTCCCGAGTTGCTTGGGTTAGTGACAATGGGCAATGTACATTCTCTTTTGAAATGTCCTATCTGCTTGCAGTTGAAACATCTCAATTTGGATTTATCAAAGCCTAACTTAGAGTTAGAATTTTGACCTCCAAAGTTCTTCCAACCTATTCTTTCCACAAATCTCCTTGCTCTGAGAGTCAACATTGCCATTTGCCACCAAATATCAGTTTTTTCAAATCATCCTGATTGATTTGATATATGTCTTCCATAGACATCCCTCTCCCCTTTAGTTCACCAGCCACCAGTGCCTCGTAGCTTTGCACAAACATGCCAAACAGTGCCATTGTTTCAAGTGGGATTGACGTTCCAGAAGTAGCTTTTGAGTTAGCTTGATCTCTGACAGAGTTAATACCACCACCAAGTTGATCACATGAGACATTTTTAGTCACTCCTCCTTGTCTTGATGCTTGCATTGGCGAGCTTGTAAGTAATGCGGCATTTTGAGGAAAACTATATGATGGCATCATGGACTGATTGAACTCTCATTCTTTTCATATCCAATTCAAATGATTTTAGCTTGTTGATGATGTCCATGAGCTTGTAATCTGTAAACGCTCTCTAGCATCCTCACTTGTAAACTCCATTGTGGTGGGAGTGAATCCAACAACCTATTCACTTGTTCACTATTTGAGAGTTTTTCATCATCCTTCTTTAAAGTGCTCGAGATAGTCTGAAAACAGTTTGTCAAATCGGGAAGACTCTCATTCTTGTAACCCACAAATGAGTTGATTTATTTCTCAGCCTGTATACCTGTGTCTTTCACTAACTCATCATTCCCATCATAAAATTCACACAGTGCATCATAAAGAGACTTGGCATTCTTGTGTTCAGCAAAGTTGTTGTAAATATCTGGTGCGAGACACAGTGTTAATGCTCCAAATGCTTTCTGATCTCTATCAATCAACTTCAAATCCTTTTTATTAAATGTGGTTGGGTCCTTGTTTTGAGAGACGACATTACCAACAGTAACAGTCGGTATGTATGGACCGGAGATGATTGATTCCCACTGATTATGATCCTTGTAGTAAAAGAATGCTTTCAGATACCTCTTCCAATACTTAATATTATCTCCATTGATCAGCCTCGGGGGTCTATTAGGTGTCACACTCTCTAAATCAGCAAGGGTGAGAGTTATCATCTTAGACATTGTAGTTTCGCAG
>CM046036.1:69971590-70131590 GCA_025215565.1 Flaveria ramosissima
AGCTTATGAAATTATGTGGAGAGAGAACGTCGAGTGCTGGTCGGCGCTTTGGCGAAGAGGTAGAGTCACGTGGCCGGAGAGAGAAAAGGCTTGAAAAAAGGAAATGGTGGACCATTCAAAAGTTGACACGTGGACCAATGGTCAGCAGCTACTGTAGCCACCGACCAAAGGGTTTAATATATACTATAATTTGAATATATTATTATTGTTATTCTTTAATTTAATAAATGAAAAAAATAATAACAATAATAATAATCGGATGACGGAAGAAAAAATAATAATCTAACTAACGAGAAAATAAGTTAACAGTGTTACTCAGGAAAATACGAGGTGTCACATCATCCCCTTGTTGAGAGAATTTTCATCCCGAAAATTGGAACATCAAATTTATGAATAACATCCAGTTTAACAACAATAACAGGAGAAACTTGCTTAGGATTGGGTTTCTGGAACTTCTGAAACAAACCCAAAACAAAGAACGTAAGATTTCACGAGAGTTGTGACATTATCCCCTTGTTGAATGGAATCTTGTCTCAAAATCTAAAGGAAAGATATCGTGATAATGATACCTTAAGTAATAAATGTCTGATCTTTAAATTGTTGCGAATACTTTTTCTTCATTTGATCCTCGCGTTCCCAGGTAAACTCTGGCCACGCTTTGAATTTCACCTAACGCGCACAATAGGAATCTTGCTACACTTTAGGGTTTTGACTTCCCGATCCATAGTCTCAACTGGTTCTTCAATGAAACGAAGTTGTTCATCAATTTCTAGTTCCTCTAACGGAACAACAAGTGATTTATCAGATAGACACTTCCTCAGACTTGACACGTGAAACACGTTGTGTGTTCCACTGAGCTCTTCAGGTAAATTCAGCTGATAGGCTACCGGACCAACCCGTTTGACAATCTCAAATGGTCCAACATACCTATGGTTTAGTTTTACACGCTTTACAAAGCGTATCACGCCCTTCCAAGGTGAGACTTTTAGGAGTACTTTGTCACAAGTCTGAAATTCTAATGGTTTATGGTGTTTATTAGTGTAACTCTTTTGTCAATCACATGCTGCTGCCATACGGTTACAAATTTGCACGATGATCTCATTCATCTCGTGCACAACCTTAGGACCCGTAAGTTGGCTTTCTCCAACTTCTGCTCAACAGATAGGTGATCGACACTTATGTCCATACAATGCCTCAAATGGTGCGGCCTTGATTGAGTTGTGATTACTGTTATTATAAGAGAACTCAACCAACGGTAAATGAGTTTCCCAATTGCTGCCAAAGTCAATTACACAGGAACGCAACATATCCAGTGTCTGGATCATACGCTCACTCTGACCATCGGTTTGCGGATGATACGTAGTGCTCATGTCTAGCCGCATTCCTAATGATCGTTGCAAAGATTGCCAAAAATGAGAAGTGAACGGAGCATCACGATTAGATGTGATAGATATTGGTACACCATGCCGAGAGCCTATTTCTCTTAAATAAATTCGTGTCAATTTCTCCATTCGGTCAGTCTCTCGGATTGCTAGAAAGTGCGCGGATTTTGTTAACCGATCTACTATAACCCAAATGGTATCTTCGCCGCTACGAGTCCTGGGTAACTTTCTGACAAAGTCCATCCATATCTACTCCCATTTCCACACTAGAATTTCCAGTTGCTGAAGTAATGCAGATGGTCTCTGTTATTCCACCTTAACTTTAGAGCAAGTTAGACATCTGCTTACGTAGGCGGCAATCTCAACTCTTATGTTCGGCCACCGGTAATACTCCTTCAGATCTTGGTACATCTTGTCTAAATCCGAATGAATTGAGGAACGTGACTTATGAGCTTCATCCATTACTAGTTCTCGTAAATTGCCATACTGTGGTACCCAGATCCGTCCCATGAATTAACGAATTCCATCGGTCTTGGTCTCTAATTTTTCCTCCATGCCTCGCATGGATTCTTCCTTCAGATTCTCAACTTTTAATGGGCGGCATTAATTTGTAGTGGCAAATCAGAGTGGAATGTCATTTGCAATGTGCGTACCCGACAAGATTTGGGTGTCTCCTTTCGGCTGAGAGCGTCGGCTACCACGTTAGCCTTGCCCGTGTGGTACTTGATGGCACAGTCGTAATCATTGAGCAATTCTAGCCATCGTGGTTGGCACATATCCAGCTCTTTTTGATCATATATGTGTGCTGGAGGCTCTTGTGATCTGTATAGATCGTGCACTTGGTTCCATTTAAGTAGTGCCTCCAAATCTTCATGGCAAACACCACGACTCCTAGTTCCAGATCATGCGTTATATAGTTCTTCTCATGCACCTTGAGTTGTCTAGACGCATAAGCTATGACATTGTTGCGTTGCATCAGTACACATCCCAAACCCTAGATGGATGCATCACAATAAACAACAAAGTCATCAATCCATCCTGGCAAAGCTAGGATCAGCACACTGCAGAGTTTGTCTTTATGTGTCTGAAATGCTGATTCCTCTTGGCTGCCCCATTTGTAGATGGCTTCCTTGTGGGTTAGGGCATTCAAAGGTTGTGCTAACTTTGAGAATATTTCGATAAATCATTTGTAATAGCCCGCCAAACAAAGGAATTATCGCACCTCGGTAGGCGTTTTCGAAGTCGGCCAATCTTTGATTGCTTCAATCTTTAAAGAATCTACATATATACCCTTTTTGTTCACCACATGCCCATGAAATTGCACTTCCCACATCCAAAAGTCACATTTTGAGAACTATGCATACAGTTGTTCATTCTTCAACAAGTCTAGAATGATTCTCAAGTGTTTCTCATTATCTTCCTTATTCTGAGAATAGATTAGTATGTCATCAATGAAGACACTAACAAACTTATCCTAATAAGGTTTGCAAACACAGTTCATGAGGTCCACGAAAACTACTGGGGCATTACTCAGTCCAAAAGGCATTACTGCGAACTCATAGTGCCCATAGCGAGTCCGGAATGTCGTCTTCGGGATGGTCTTCCTCCCGAACCCGTAATTGATGATAACCTGATCTCAGATCAATTTTGGAATAGTAGGTTGATCCTTGCAACTGGTCAAACAGGTCATTAATATGTGGAAGAGGGTAAACGATTCTTTATGGTAACCTTGTTCAATTCCCGGTAATCAATGCACATACGAAAGGTTCCATCTTTCTTCTTCATGAATAACACAGGTGCTCCCAAGGTGAAGAACTTGGACGTATGAAGCCTTTGTCTAACAATTCTTGCACCTGTTTTGACAATTCTTGGAGCTCGTTTGGTGCCAAACAATACAGTGCCCGAGCGATAGGGGCAGCTTCCGGTGTTAACTCGATCTGAAATGTTACTTGCCTGTGTGGAGGAAGGCCAAGCAAGTCCTCGGGAAATACCTCAGGAAAGTCCCTAATAACAGGAATGTCTTCCCGTTGCTTCTCCTTAGTGGTATTTTCAGTAACTAGGGCTAAAATTGTTTGGTGCCCTTTTCTTAAACACTTCTGAGCCTTTGTGTAAGAGATGATGCTGACCACATCACCATTCTTATCGCCTTTCACTATGAGTATCTCTCTATTAGGCAAAGGTAGTCGGATGAGTTTCTCGTGGCAAATCATTTCATCTTGAATTCCAGACAACCAATCCATGCCCATAATGACATCAAAACTACAAAGGGTAATAGACAGGAGATCAATGTCGAAATTGTGTCCAGATAGACTTATCTTACAACCTCGGTATATATAAGAAGACTCTATGATCTTACCGTCAGCTATTTCTACTGGATAGTTCGTGTCTAAAACTGTACAGTTAACATCTAGCAATCGACTAAACTTATGCGAAATAAAACTCCTATCAGCACCAGAATCAAACAACACAGAGGCAAAACAACCATTGATATGAAATTTACCAGTTACAATAGAAGTATTATTACGAGCCTCACCTGAACAATGACGAAGACTCTTCCCTTGGCTCCACCATTACCATTGCCATTGTTGTTTCCATTGCCACTGCCAATGCGGTTATCAGCACCATTACCACCGCCATTGTTTTTCTTCAGTTTTGGGTAGTTCTCTTGATGTGCCAGGTCTGACCGCACTCATAACAGCTTTTTTGTTCATTTTGTTGTGCTAGCTGTTTAGCTGTTAAATTCACCCGATAATCTTTAGTAGTGTGGCCAAACTTGCCACACCATTCACACGTGTTTTTGTTGCAAGGCTCATTGTGGTGGTATTTGCATTTGTTACACTTAGGTAACGTCCCGAAGTAGCCACCACCATATTATGATGAAGATGATGATTGATTGGATGAACTAGAGTTGTCAAACCTTCGTGACTGTTGTGGTTGTTACTGAGAGTTGTTTTGTTTGTTATTGGGACCAGACTCTCACTGTCTCTTGTTGTTACTGTTAACTGGGGTTGATGTAGAACCGTGTGAAGGTAACTTGCCCTGCACTACCACCTGGTCTGTTAACCTGTGGGCGAGACTGATCGCCTTCTGTATGGTGTTTAGTCTGGAAGCAGTGACCATACTCTGAATTTCGAGAGACAGTCCATGAAGATACCTCTCAATTCTCAAAGGAGGAGGGTTAACCATATTGGGACAAAAAGTAGCAAGTTCATGAGATCGAGTAGTGTAAGCCTTAATCTCAGAACCCGTCATCTTGAGGTTCCAAAATTTAGCCTCCAATATCTGCACCTCTTCCCGGGGGCAGTATTCTTCCTTCATCAATGGCTTGAAATCCTCCCAGTTTGTCTAGTTGGCAGTCTCAACACCTAACATCTGGACTTGAGTGTTCCACCAAGACAATGCAGCACCGTCTAGAGTGCCGGTGGCGTACTTAACCCAATTTGCCACCGAGCAGTTGCAATTTCAAACACCAAATCTAGTTTTTCAAACCATCATAGGAGTCCTATGGCTCCTTCCGCTCTAGTGAACGGATTGGGATTACAGTCCATAAAGGACTTGAATGAACAGGCTCCTTGACCTGCAACAGATTTAGATCAGGACTTTAGGATTTCAAATGAATGTTATAACTTAACAAAACTAACGAAATGTTAACGTCAAGAATGAATTTGGTAGTTCTTACCGATCGGGCGGCCGGCGGATTGGGGTTCTGATTGGCGAGAGCATCAGCCACGTGCTGATTGATGAGAGCCGCCAGCTCGGCTGGGTACATGTTGATGGTGCCACGACCACGTCCTCAACCACTTCTAGACATTCTTAACAATCAAATTATACAAAAATAAGTAAAATGCAACAAATCTACTTTATTTTAGTACAAGTAATCAAAAGAATTTAACACACACACAACTAACAAGTTCAAATAATAATTTCTGATTAAATAAATTATAAGTACGTCTACAATGAAGCAAACCAAATACTAAAATTCAAAACATCAGTCGGATGGGAAAAAACCCTTCCCATCTATGTGTGAAAATGAACAAAAGTCTAATAGATACAATAAATAAAAGAAAATGAATAGAGGAACTCAGTGAGAGTCGATAGATCCAACGTTGTTTTCCGGTTCATCGTCGGGTTGTTCCTCGGGCTCTTCTTCTGGTTCCTCCTCCGGATCCTCCTACTTTGGTGCCTCTTCCGGTTCCTCCTCCGGATCCTCCTCCTCTAGTGCCTTTTCCGGTTCGTCCTCAGGTTCCAGCTCTGCGTTCTTGGCGAAGACATGAGCTTTTAAGTTTTGAAGTTGTTGGTCGCCATTATTGACCCGCTCGACCAGTCCAGTAACACGATCCACCTGGCCGTTGTAGTGTTTCACGAAGTTATCGAACTATCTCTTCAGTTGTTTAATTTCCTCCGTAGACTCACTCGCTGTCCTCTTCAGCGTCCTGTTTTCCTGCTCCAGTTCAAAAACACGTGTACGTTCTATATGTAGGGTGGCTGCCAAAGCAGCTATAACCTACTCTGGAGGGCAAGGAAGTAGTAGTAGTAAAGTAGGAGCATCAGGGTCCCTAGCAGGGGTAGACCTAGTGCGAGGTCGGCTCTAGGGAGGTAGGGGAACGTTCTTCTCTTGAATCTCAGGGTAATACTCCTACCTATGAACTGATGGATACTTATGTAGAGCAAATGGCTGATCGTAATCAAATCTCTCATTGTTATTATAGCCAAAGACATGGACCTAAAGATGGAGGTACAGAATCATAGTAAATAGGCCTATTTGCCTTGAGAAGAAGATGAAGGCATGGATGATGATGCCATTCCTGCAAAAAAACCATTTACAAGAATAAGCAACGCCAAGCAATCCAGCAAGCAAAGCAAACAAGGCCAAGCAAACAAAACTAATCATGTCTATATGCGTGTAACTAAGGCATAAGGCTATAGTCTAAACGCAATGCAAATGAAATGCAAATTTAAATTAGTTCGCTATAACCATTAGCTCTGATACCAATCTGTCACAACCTCAATTTCCACAAACAGGGTAATACCGTTAGACGCGTGACACACCATAATCTCAGCCATTAGTTACACCAAACGACACAACAATTACAAAATATGATTGGTCATTAAAATTAAAATTCCCAAAATCAGAGTTAAAAACAAAAACGTTAAAAGTATATGCGGAAGCGTACAAGTTCATAATTCAAACGGCGCAAGCACGCGCAAAAACCAGATAAGTATAATATGTAGGAAAATGCAATTGTTCTCTCGACCCAACAAATAATGAATGATATGACGTGATGATCCTAGACATGCTCGCTTAAGAACCTGAAAGAAACATGCTCAAGCTACTAAGTGTATGAAGTTCGCAACCGAAGCTAACAAAGTAAAAGAAGGCCTCGGTTGTGAACACCATGTAACAACAACATAAATTTGGTCAATTAAACACCCGTTTGACGTAATGTTGTGCTAGCGCAACTAGCCCGGGTAGGGTTTGTCAAACCCACTAGATCTACTTAGAATTACCTTGCTATAATACGTACATTAAGACTTAAGTATGGTGTAACACTAGTATACAAGTGACATTACAGTAATAGTGATCAAATGAAAATACATTTAGAATACATGTTTCTTTCACCCTCAAAGAAAGTAGGTAAAGTGGGGCTAAGTACTCACCTTGATTGCACACGAATAATATAATGCAGAGAGAGAAAAATCAAGTTTCCAGATAACCTGAATTTTAATTAATATATAATTAATATCAATTATTAATTATAAATATAAAAAATTATACGGTTTCGCATTTCATGACTCGGTTCGGTTACATGCGAACGCTCTACATAAAACTACACCATGCACAACATACACTATAGTTACTACACACACTATACCCACCCCCAATGCATGTTATTATATTGCCAATTCATAACTTAATAATAGTTATTCATCAGCATAAGTCAAATATATATATATACAATACTTGCAACTTAGTCCCTCTTTCATGCAACCCACCCATAAACTCATTAGAATATATTCATGAAAGCACATGCAGTACATATCCAAACACATGTTTGAGCATCCAAAAGTCAAACACACATCCATTAACACATGCACACGTACGCACTAACACACACACTGACACACACATACCAATAAAAAAGAAAAACCCACGCACACACGCTCTGCCCACTACAAGAATTTGACCCTATCACGACGACAAATATCATCGCCATAGGTGGCGAAAGTCGTCGCCATAGCCTATCGCGACGACATGTCATCGTTATAGGATCAGTAGCCATAGTTTCGTCGCAATAGGTCAAAAAAAAGTCATCGCCGTAGAGACAGTCGCCATTGCCAACTATCGCGACGACAAGTCGTTGCTATAGACCTGTCGCCATTATTTTATTTTTAAATTCAAAATAAAAAATAAATATCATGTGTTACGACGACATGTCTTCGCTACAGGTATTTTTATATAATAAATAATAAGTAAATGAAATACATTAAATTAATAAATTAGTTTTAAAATTTGTCCTATGGCGAGGACATGTCGTCGCCATAGGTATTTTGTATAATAAATACTAGAAATAGAAAATTTATTAAATAAATAATTTAATTTTTTAATTTGAGCTATAGCGACGACATGTCGGTGCCATAGGTTCCCTAGTTAAAAATTTTATTTTTTAAATTTTATTTTTTCTAGGTTTTTGTACCTAAAATTTAATCTTTTTGTACACTAATGAGATACACAGAAATGAAACCTAAATATTATGAACTAAATGAAGATCAAATAGTTCTAATTTACATACAAAACAAAAGTACTAAAGTAAACATATCTTAAGTTTTACAACCTAAACAAATTAACTTCCTAATTGTCGTCATTTTTGTCATCTTCGTCGTTATTAGGGTTATGTTTTCTTCTTTCAAATTCATTCATCCTTTCTTCCATCTCTCGCATTTGTTGCTTTATTGCATCCATTTCTCATTCCGATGTGATGATGGCCCGCTTGATGGTTCATAACGAGAGATTTTTTTCACTTTTCGTCCAACACCTCTCGTATGACCACGCCTTTGTCCTAATGCAAGCTCTAAACATTCCATCTCATTAACGGGCGACTCTCCCGCCTCCATTTGAATTTGGGCGTATTGATTTTCAATTTTTGCCTGCAATATTAAAGAATCAAAATGAAAAAGTATCAAGATTTTTATGAAATTTCGACAGCATAACTGTAACAAAATGGAAAAAACCATACTTAATCATAAGTACATATAACATAAAATTCTCAACTTTTAACATATAAACACAACTTATCAAAACCAAACAATTCTCAAATTATCCATATAAACCATATTGTTTAATTATAAGCACATATAATGTAAAACTCACAAGTTTAACATATAAACTAACAACTTATCAAAACCAATAATTCTCAAATATGTATAGCATATAGACTATAATGGGTCAAGATCACCAAACACAATATATTAAAAACATATGAACATATGATAATAGCATTCTTAACATATTAACCTTGCCCAATCTTCTTCTGCCCTTTGGTTGACCCATCCTGAGCCTTCTCTGTAATGCGACCTCCTCCACATTTCGATGTAACTTGGGGTCCCGGTTCGTTGCTCCTATTAAAAACAATATTCATAATATTTGAAAAGAATTAATAATACATAATTAAATAATATATGTTTTCTTACTTGAAGATATCGCCTTTGAGCATATGATCGACTACCATGCAGACTTGGATAGAGTTGTTTTGCTCTATTCTTTACGCCTTTTTCAAAAAGACGTTTATGTTCTTCACTTGAGAAAAACTCAACCACCTGCTCCCATGCCTCCCGACTTTGACCTTCAGGTGGATTATTTACAGCCTGCTCAATATTATTATAACCTCCATGATTTAAGAAAATGTTGTTTCATATTATATCTTCTATCTCGAAATGCTCGTTGGCAATCCATATGGATACCAAGTTGGATTCCATGCCAGTGGTCTGAACCACGATGAGCTTCTAAATCAAAATATTCCTGCATAACAGAATAGTTAGAAAAATATAAAAGTTATGATTATCAAATTACAAATAAAAGACTACATAAATACTCGCCTCCAGAAAATTAAACAATGATATTTTAAACGTATCAGAGACTTTTTCCCAAGTGGGATAATGAAAAGGAACAGAGGCAACATGATTGGATAATGCTCTAACAAATAATTGAATATTTTCCCCCACAGCTTTAAATTGTTTTCCTGTATGATCAATTGCACTGGTAGTGGTTGGTTGTTGTTTATAGACCGTTTCACATATAAATTTAAATTCCTTCCCTTTGATCGTTGTTTCTTAGCTGACGCTATATAAATATAAAAAAATTAAAATGTTAGTAACATTTAAAATATATTTAAACAAATATATATATATATATATATATATATATATATATATATATATATATATATATATATATATATATATATATATATATAAATTAGAACATTAAGTTACATGATTGGCAACCGGAAAGAAGAGTATATCCATGCTCGTGGGGATCCCTACCCCCACCATCACCACCGTGTGATCCACTTGATGTCGTAGTTTGTACAGCTCGTGCTGCAGTGTACAAACATCACTCGTGAGTCACCTGACTCGTTGCTGCTCTGTATCCAGTGTTGCCACCAGTGCAGCAATCAGTTGCTCAATGGACTGCACCGTCCGTGGGACTGCACCGTCGGGACAGGTACGCGCTCCCTATGTGCCACATTTAGAATAAAATCAACTAAAGTTCAAACTTTAAAACCATGCGAAATCGTTTTGTAAGTAAAGAAACCCAAAGTATATAAATGCATAATATGACAAAACACGCGCCAACCCAAATGAGTATATATTAATAAATAAAACCAACAAAGATATCTTTAAAATGGAGTCCTAATATGCATGATGAACCCGTGTAGTGCTCCTAATGGCAATCGAAGTTAACGACCTAAGAATAGCATAGTAAAAATGCCAACACAACGGTTGGTGAGTTCTAGAGTTGACGTTCAAATATAAACAATTTAACAGTTGTGATATATAAGCAGTGTATTGTAAAAGATAGCTATTCTATTAACAATAAATATTAATTCATAGTGATTTCGCAATTGAAGCTGACTATGATAAGTTGTTGCCTCCTGTCACAACTTACCAGGTCGTGACAATGTTCAATAGGACAAATTGCACCCGGTTGACCTCGAGTCACACAGGTGGGGCTCGTCAGACCCAGTAGTACTACCCAAGTTTCCCCGCTATTCAATATTAACAATTCAAAAGTGTGAGGACTTTTCCAAAATAAACAGCACTATATTAATATTATACACAACTTAAATATATATAAAGCGTTTGTAAATTACCAGTATGTTATATTCCCCAAAAGAGATTAAGTAAAGAATGGGGCATGAACTCACCTAATATGCGAAACGAATACTTAGGGTTTACTTGAAAGAAAGAGTGGACAGACAACCTTCAGAGGTTACCTAGATCATGTAAGTATATAAGTACGTGTAAACAGAGAACATGTGGAACCCTAAGCACACTACAACCAAAGACTCAAGGTTTCAGAAAACAAACACGTTTGACTCAGTTGACTCGTTTGACCCGTTGGTGACATCATGAGTTACAATTCAATTAAACAAACGTGAACATATAACATACATGGTTAACATTCAATTGAATCACATGAGGTGCTACATTACCCAAAGCATAACTTAGATCATCATACCACTAAATATCATACAAGTCATGCGAATCTAAAACATTAACATGCCACACAAAGATCAAATCAAGCACTACATGCCATGTGAAACAACTCACGACTTCACATCCTAAACCCTGCCAATCCTACTAAGTAGGGGCCTCAGATTCGCACGCGTGTATGATGATCACAATCATATTCATTAACAATGTTCATTGCATTCAACATACACCACAACAATTAATTTCCAGTCCCAAACATGATGTCTTAACTACTAATCAACATCAACATCATACATGATCATCAAAGTCCATACATCACCCATGATTATCCAAGCATTCCATACAACTAAATTAACATATTCTATCACATTAGAAATCATCCATGAACATACTAACATGCTCCTAATATCCCAAACATGCTCAAACTATCATCTTTCAAACTTTGTGCAAATAAAGTTTCCCTTTTGGGAAAGTGTATTTCAAATCTATCAAACACCCAATGTATTCATGAATTCATTAATCATACACCAATTCAAGCTCATAACAACATCTAGGCATGATCAACAATACCTAATCATCATAATCCATCAATCATTATGAACAAAAGTTTCCACTTTTGGCAAGGTATGAACTAGACTACATCATACATAGATTTCTTGCACCAAAATCATTATCTAATACTCATGAACCATTATCAAGCACATTACATCACCAACTCTTTGCAATTCATTAACATTCAACATCAAAAGTTTCTACTTTTGGCAAACTATAAACTACAACTTCCATTCCAAGGTTTCTAGCATACATATCAACAATCTAGCACCTAATCATCATCATTAACACATCAACAACATCAATTCATGATCAAATCACCCTTTCATGCAAAATAAAGTTACTATTATTAGTAACATATGAACACAACCTTCAATTCATCAATTTCTTGCAAGATCAATGTAATCTAGCATTCATACAACCTACTAATCATCATACAATCATCATACAATCATCAATCTCACATAATCACATCAATTTTGAATTTGAGTTTATCTTGAATCAAAGTTCATGATCAATTCATCAAAAACGTATCATTCTTGCATAATCAACGTTAAACAACATGTATACTATCTAACTAACATACTAGCATCATCAAACAACAACAATTTCGACATCATGAACACCTACACACGAATTAGGGTTTGGCCAAATAGAAAACTCCCCAAAACTTGTAAAATTCTAACCTTTAAACGTGTAATGGCTTGTATTTGATGATTCTAACTTGTTGCAACCCTTGAAATCGATCAAATCCGATGACTTCTTGCTTGTTCTTGGTCGAATTCACAAAGGGAGAGGTGTGAGAGGTGAGGTCGCGGCCGATGGGTGGGGATTAGGGTTTGGGATTGTTTTTTTTTTTTTTAATTTTGCTTAATTACCATTTAAACCCTTGTGTTTTCTATTTTATAAAAATTAGACTTTAAACTCCTTTCTAAAAGTGTTTTTAACTAAGTTATATAACCTAATAATAACAACCCTTAGGAGTTTCCTGAGGTTGTTGTGTCCTCCTAACCAGCTCACCACGACAATCCCTCGCGGCGTGTCCAATTTTACCACAACGCTGGCATTTGAAGCTATCACATCGTCCCACATGATGATAGTTGCACCGATTGCACTTCGGGTGTCTACCACCATAACCAATGGGTCCTTGATTATTTGCTGTCGTTTGGTGGAAGTTACGATTGTTGTCGAACCTCCGTTGTTGTTGGACCGGTTGTTGTTGGACCGGTTGTTGTTGCTGCTGAGGTTGAGGTTGACCGCCAGAAGATGATGCTGCTTTGGTGTTGCTAGTACTATCCCACTTTCTTTTGTTATCGGGCACGCTTGCCACGGCGCCCCGCTTGGGTAGACGTCCTTGTTCCACGGCTTGGTCAGTTAGCTTATGGGCTAACTGAATGGCTTGCTATATGGTGGTTGGATTAGAAGCAGTTACCATACTCTGAATTTCGGGTACTAGTCCCCGTATGTAATGCTCGATCCTTTTGTGCATCTCATTCACCATTCCCGGGCATAGTGTTGCTAGCTCGTGAGTTCTGGTGGTGTAGGCCTCGATTTCTGAGCCCAGCATTTTCAGTTGCCAGAACTCTATCTCCAACTTCTGCACCTCATTGCGAGGACAGTACTCCTCGGTCATCATGGTTTTAAACTCAGCCCACGGCAGTCCATTAGCCAGTGCTTGCCCCAACATCTGGACTTGTGCATTCCACCAGGATAAGGCTGCACCCTCCAGGGTCCCGGTGGCATATTTCACCTGATCAGCAGGTGGACAGTTGCACTTGGAGAATACGGACTCCGTCTTCTCGAACCAGCGTACTAGTCCCACAGCACCTTCAGTACCGCTGTAGGTATGGGGTTTACAGTCCATGAAGGACTTATAAGTACATGCCGGTGGTCCTGCTTTAACACATCAAATATTGATCAGGCAACCTATACGGTTACACAGGATATTCGGTTTAACTTTCAATCATTGTTTACCTGCTGGCTGTCCCGCTTGGGCAGCAGCCACCGCTGCCTGAATCAGGGCAGCTATTTCGGCAGGGGTCATGTTCACGGCACCAGCGCCATGATCTCCGGCGCCATGGTCTCCGGCGCCACGCCCATGACCGCGCCCTCGGGCACGTCCACGACCACGTCCACGTGCGTCCATTTTCACTTTACATCCACAAATACAATAATGAGTAACATCAAACACATTTATCTCATTGAAGTACAGTAAACAATAAAGAAATAATAAATCATCACAACCACAACATTCATAACAAAAATAATAACCAAAGTAAATAAATTGCAAATGAGTCACAATGTATTCATCAATGTCAAAATTTAAGTTTGTCGTTCGAGTGGGGAAACAACCCTTCCCACATAGGTTTTAAAGAAAACACTACGTAGTTTAAGTCATATAAGAAAATCAATCGACAATATCATATCCATCACTATCATCCTCCTCTTCCTCGGGTTCCTCCTCCTCAGGTTCCTCCTCCTCAGGTTCCTCCTCCTCAGGTTCCTCATCCTCAGGGTCAACTGCAGGAGCAGGAGCTATAGCAATCTGGAGTGCTACTAGCTGTGCCTCCAAAGTAGCAATCCTATCATCAGCCACTGCATCCCTCTGCTCGCGAGCAGCCACGCGTCCTCTGAGTGCTACGATCCCATCTTCCATTTGATAACACCCGTTTAGGGTCTTTCCATGGCGCTCCTCGAGTTCATCCACCTTATGCCTTAGTTTGTACACCTCGGTCTGTAGTGTACAAACGTCGCTCGTGAGTCGCCTGACTCGATGCTGCTCTGTATCTAGTGTTGCCACCAATGCAGCAATCAACTGCTCGTTGGACTGCACCGTCCGGGGAAGTGAAGGCACTGCTTGATCAGAGTTACCTCTCGTTCTGGGTCTCGGGTCGGGCACGCGTTCCCTATACATGATGTGATTGAAAAACCTAGGATAAAAACTCCAGTCCCTTGGGGGGTCACGCTTCATCAACGCGAAAGGTTGATCCCAGTCAAACTCCCCTCGAGGATAATCTAAACGAGGCCAGTCGAGCCCATCATCAGGTACAGGTGCGGGAGGTGGAGACTCGGATCGTGCAGGTGATGCAGGTCGTTTACCAGAAGCTCTTGATGACGATGCCATGCTGCAGATAGTGTGACGTGTATGCCAATGAGTATACAGTAGATGAAAATAAAGTACAGGTAACTAACTAACTGTGTGCGGTTATAGTCTAGTGTGTATGCAACCTATTTCCCTATAACCAATGGCTCTGATACCAATCTGTCACACCCTCAAAATCCACGTGCGGAGTTTTACCGCGAGGCGTGTGAACAAACCAGGATCACAGTCAATAGTTACTCAGAACGACTCTATATGCCATGATTAAAATAAAACAACCAAAGTTCAACTTTAAATTGTGCGGAAGCGTTTTGAAAACAACTCAAATAAATAAAAGTATAACTATGGCAAAACATGTGCCAACCCAAAAGAGTAAACCATAATCATTAAAATGCTAAATGTCTTGAAAACCGAGTCTTAGTATGCAAGTGAACCGTGGAGTGCTCCTAGAGGTAAGCAGCTAATGACCTGAGAATAGCATACTAAAATGTCAACACAATGGTTGGTGAGTTCAAGAGTTAATATTCAAACATAAACAGTTTAGTAATCGAGATATACTAGTAGTGCATTGCAATAGATAGCTAGTCCATTAACAAATAAATATTAATGCATAGTGATTTCGCAATTGAAGCTGACTGTGTTACGTTGTTGCCTCCTGTCACGACTCAACAGGTCGTGACAATGTTCAATAGGACAAATTGCACCCGGTTGACCTCGAGTCACACAGGTGGGGCTCGTCAGACCCAGTAGTACTACCCAAATTTCCCTGCTATTCAATATTAACAATTCGAAAGTGTGAGGACTTTCCCATGATAAACAGCACTATATTAATATTATGCACAACTAAAATATACATAAAGCGTTTGTAGTTTTACCAGTATGCTATCTCCCCCAAAAGAGATTATGTAAAGAGTGGGGCATGAACTCACCTGATACGCGTATAGATACAGAGTGAACAGACAACCCTCAGAGGTTACCTAGATCATATAAGTATATGAGTACGTGCAACAGAGAATATGTGAAACCCTAAGTACACTACAACCAAAGACTCAGGTTTCAGAAAATAATACATTTGACTCAGTTGACCCGTTTGACCCGTTGGTGACTTTATGTGTTTTAAACCATTTAAACAACCATACACATATATCATACAAGTTTAGCATTCAAATGGTTCATGAGTATACTACATTCATCCAGGTGTATCACATAGATCATCACACAACCAAGTATCATACAAGTCATGCGAACCTAAACATTAACATGTCCACTAATTACAACATAATTAACATGTCACACAAGGATCAAATCACGCACCACATGCCATGTGAAGCCACTCACGACTTCACATCCTAAACCCTGCCAATCCTACTAAGTAGGGGCCTCAGATTCGCACGCGTGTATGATGATCACATTCACATTCACTAACCATTTCATACATTCAACATGCATCACAACAATCAATTTCCAATCCCAGGCATAATATCTTAACTACTAATTCACATCAATATCATACATGCTCATCAAAGTACTAACACCACTCATGATTAACCAAACATCTCATACAACAATATTAACATGTTCCAACCACATTAGAATTCATCTATGAACTTACTAACATGCTCCTAGCATCTCAAACATGATCAAACCATCATCTTTCACATGTTGCAAAAATAAAGTTTCCCTTTTGGAAAAGCACATCCCAAAACCTATCAAACATCCTATACATTCATGAATTCATTAATAATATACCAATTCAAGCTCATATCAACATCTAAGCATGATCACAACATCCAAACATCATAATCCATTAATTCATATCCCAAAAAGTTACTATCTTTAGTAAGGTATGAACTATATCATGTGTTCTTGAATTCTCAATGCTCACAACAACAATCTAACATCTAATCATCACCATGAACACATCCATAACATCAATTCATCACCAATTCAACATTACAAGCAAAATAAAGTTACTATTCTTAGTAACCTATGAACATCAACATCAATTCACCAATTTCTTGCAAAATCAATGTAATCTAGCATCCATACAATCTATTAAACACCAAACATTCATCAAACAATCATCCATCATGTATAATCAAGCTATTTTCGAACTAGGGTTTGTACATCACCAAAGATCATGATCAATCCACTAGAAACATCCAATTCATACATAATCCACGTTAAACAACATGTAAACAATCTAACTAATGAATTAACAACATCAAACAACACCCAAATCGACTCCATGAAGACCAATTTCGTAATTAAGGTTCGGCCATGATGAACAACACATAAGAACTCGAAAAATCTAACCTTTAAGGCCAATTCGACTTGCAATTGATGCTTTCTATAGGTTGTATTGCTTGAAACCGAATCAAATCAATGTTCCCTTGCTTGTTCTTGGCTGATTTCGCAAAGGAGAGGGGTGGGAGAAGGGGTTACGGCCGATTGGGGAGGGTGGCTAGGGTTAGAAGTGTTTTGTTTAGTTTAATTTTGCATAATGACAACTTAGACCCTTGCGTTTTGCATTTTATTAAAAGGCACTCTTTTAAACACTTTTAAATGTTTTTTAACTACAATACTAAACATATAACTCATGGTAACAATTACATGTTTTATTTTTATAAAACACAAACATACGAATTAATACACACGTTTCCACGTTAAGCGATTAATTCTCAATTAACATATAAAAACATGCAAGCACATAAACATAACACAATAATCACATAATCAATTAGATTATCAATAATGTAACATTATTAATTATTATTAGGTCACCAACGTTAAACGACAACTAGTGTGTGTTCACGACACGTGTATGCAAGACTTAACGAAACTAACGGAGTTTGGTAACGGAAATTTACCGGATGTCACATTACAGTTAATAAACTAATATTTCCACAAAGTACTATCAACGTATATAATTTAACATCAATAATCATAATTGGATTTAACCTGTAACGCATTTTATCAAAATTAACTATCATAACCGAATATATTTGATTCTAACTTATATTAGTTATTTATAATTATAATTATTAAATATAAGATTTGTTAATATTATTATTATGACTTATAATTATAATAATAGCAATGATATGCACATAAAGTATAAATTACAATAATTCTTAAAAAAATTAAACATTATCGCGACGACATGTCGTCGTCGTAGATGTTTCATAAAAGGCGGGCTTATTTCCCTCCAATTTATTCAATGGGAAAAAAGAAAAAAATTTGTTTTTACTTATCTCGACGACATGTCGTCGCGATAGATTTTTCATAAAAGACGGGATTATTTGCCTCCAATTTATTTAGAAGGAAAAAAAAGAAAAAAATTGTTTTTTACCTATCGCAACAACATGTCGTCGCGATAGGTAAAACAACATTTTGTGTTATTTAAAATAAATCTATATTAAAATAAAATTACCTATAGCGACAAATTATGGCGATAACTTATGTGTCATCGCGATAGGTGTCACCCTAAGGCGACAATAAGTTGTCGCTATAGCTCTACAGTAGCCAAAAATCAAATAACCCACATGGCGACGATATGTCGTCGCGATAGGATGACCTATAGAACCGAAACCTTGTCGTTGCCATAGGTCTAGTCGCTATATGGTTAAATTTTTGTAGTGGCAATACTCACGCACACAATACATAACACACCCTAACACACACCAAAACAAACATTGTAATAATACGAATAATTATGAATAATTTGGTTTGTTATAGCTGATGACAATAATAACAGTATGAATAATTATAATACTAACACTAATTGTTATGGCAGTAGTATCAAAAATAAATAGTAGCATCAACTAATAATGGGCATGAAGTTAGTTAAAAAAAATTCAAACTGCACAAAGAAAAGAAAAAATTTTGTAAATTATTATGGTAAAGAGTTTAAATAAAGAAATTATATCATTCATTAGAGTAATCATAATAATAAATTAAACACTTTTCTAAAAATAAAATTAATAGTAATACTCACCTGTATAAGTATTATATTATTATGAAAGTAATCTAGACCACTTGTTGGACAATGTAAAAAAACATCAGTTCTGTACACTTTTGTAGAGCCCCCATTTTCAGTCGTTAATTCTTCATTGATGCCCTGTATTGTATAATGCATAATTCTAATTATCTCCATTCTCTGAAATAAGAATAACGAAATACAAGTTTGTGAAAAACACCAATTTCTATTAGGGTCTACATCATTATTCAAACAATTGTTTTTTTCTTTTAATTTTCAAACTCAAACCCAAAATTAAATCAACAAAATTATAATCATTCAAACCTAACCAAAATCAAATTCTTTTGAACCAATCTGAACCTTAACAGAAACCCAACACCATGAGATCTTAAACTCAATCAACCGATTTATTAAAAGAAATAAAAAAAGCTACCAATATAATCAAAATTAAAAAAACAAACTTAATTCAAGATATGAAAGCAGATTACATCACCGACCATGATATTAGCTGACATCATCTGATGATCGTCTATGTGAGCGACGGTTGATGGTGGTGGCGGTGGTCGTCGGTGGCGGTGGACGTCGCTGGTGGCCGTCGCCGGTGGGTGACTATGTACGGATCATGAGAAGGGCTGATAACAGGAAATATTAGGTGGGGTGCTAGGGTTTGCAAAATGGAGGCTATATATAATGTTTATGCTAGGGTCAAGTGGTAGGTCGGTGCATCATTTTAATTTTATGTTTTATTTTAAGTTTTTGTTTTTGATTATTTGTTGATTAAATTATACTTTAGTTATTTAAATGGTTTGTGAGTTAATTAGAATGGGAAAAAATAAATAGTGGATGAGTAGATGATTTTAGGTGAATTTCAGATTATAACATGGATTAAAAAAACGTTAAAATTTACTCTTAAGACTATGGTTGCCAATTATTTTATAGGTATTTTCAATTATTTATGTAAAATATGGTTAAACATATTCAGATTGAGAAATTATTATGTAAAATAGTAAATAATAATTACATCAAATGAGAAAAAAGGAAAATTACGAAAATGACCATTTGACCAAATCGAATTAATAAAATAACCGGTCAAAAATGAAGTTTATTAAATAAAACAGTAAACTCTATCGCTTCACGTGTTCATCCCTTGCTGACGTGGCGAGAGATTATGGGAATCCCTCGTCCAGAAAAACGTGTCAGCGAGTGATTATGGGAATCACTCGCCCTCGTGTACATCCCTCGCTGATGTGGTTTTATCTCTCGCTGACTCAGCGATTGATTATGGAAATCACTCGCCCAAAATTACGAAAATGCCCTCCCCCCTCGCCCATAATTAAATATACATACATATATATACATATATATATATATATATATATATATATATATATATATATATGTGTGTGTGTGTGTGTGTGTGTGTGTGTGTGTGTGTGTGTGTGTGTGTGTGTTTTTACCAAAAAAAATCCGTATTTTTAATTATTTATTGTTTTTAAATACTTAAAAATTTAGTTTGATTTTATTTTCACCTATAATGTTTACCCTTAACAAAGTTATCAAATCTTACATTCTTCTCACTGATTGTTACTTTTTTCTTAAAATTCTCTCAAATCTGAAAATGTCAGTTAATATCATATTATACAGTGGTGGTAAATGACATTTTGTAAACAGTGTTGAAGAGTATCTATCAATGTCATTTACCACACATTTACCTTTTAATGGTAGATACTCTTCAACATCGTTTACAAAAATGACACTATGGTATGTTTATATTACAAGATTGTTCTTAACTTATAAATAATATCATTGGTTCTAACTGTTTGTCAAACTGTAACAGTTTGGTCCCTAGAGTTGATGGTTGTTAGATTTGTGATATCAGTCAATAACAAAATTGATGAGCGTGACTATTGATCGTGCTTCAAATGGGGAATAAAGTTAATAACATTTGTTTGATTTGTGATATCAGTTTTATCACTTAAAATGCATAAAATGACGCTTAAAACCCTAAAAAACATGTCAAAAAATTAATGAAGAACCCATTGTTTGAACCTGGGTCTGCTCGAAACACACCAATATCGTATTATATTTCCTTAACTTTATCTAGACCAGTTGATAGGAGCGGCTCAATCATTTTAGTAATCTAAAGCAAACTAAAATTTTAGGGCTTTTTCTCAAGATATATTTTTTTTTTGCGTACGGTCCTATGGTATTATAATATCATTAATCTGTTGTTGAGAAGTTAAATAGGTAAATTTATGTGAACTGGTAATACAAATTCATGTTTAATCTCTCACCCTTAAAAAACAATCAGTATTAGTCATTCATCAAGTTCGTTAATTTGACCTGTAATAATCTTAACTTAATTGTTATATTTTTTATGAGTTATGCCAAATTGTTATATATATACCAATTTCTCGACTATGAAGCCTCTTAAAACATAACTCAAAACCATCTTTTCTCTTTTAATAGTATTATATAGTATTTTACTGATCTTTGATAAATTATAGTTCGTTTTACTGTATTAATTGTTGTATATATCCATCTTTAACTTCTATTACTTAAATGGTGTTTTATTTTATAGATTTAAAAGGCTTTTTTCATTTAAATTAACAAATGCCTAGATTGAACATATGCTGAAACGGTAAAGCACACAAAAATCATTTCATGAAATTTCTATTATGTTATCAAAATGCTTATATTGAGAGAGTAAAACATACAAAATCAGTAGTTACATGTAATTTGTTAGGAGAATGTTGAATGAAAAACAATGAAACAATTTTAATTTCCTTAATAAATTGAATTACATATGTGTGCACTTAACATTTGTAGTCATATCAAATAAGATTATTAAACGATGCCAATGAATCAAAACCATTATTCTGAGTGAATTTTTATACATATAACAGAAGAATATGCACATCATTCTGGTTTCTCACAAGAGCAAGAGTTTGGAATTAATTTCAATTAAAAGGAATAGTGGATTTTTAAAAAGTGATACTGTGCATAATGTCACGACCCGCCAAAACGCTGGTCGCAACACCCTAGTTTTTATCGATTAGGGACACTTACGAAGCAAGCAAGGCTGCCCGGAAAACTCCGGAACAACCCATATAATTCTGCAGCAACATTGCAGCCTTGGAAGACTCTAGAACGTCTCACGACGTGCTAGAAACCTAGCATAAAAGGCTGCTATAAAGGAGCAACTTGTGCAGCCCTTAAAAGACCCCGTAACTCTCTAGAAAAGCCTACAAAAATCAGCCATGGAGTAACCATGAAAGACCATGAGAAATGTAGAGAAATCCATGTAAAATTCTTGTCTTAGATATTATGTAAAGACTTGTCTAGATGTAGAACAATCTAGAATACTTGTAACTAGTATAAATAGATTGGTGGTACTTCATTTGCAAACCACCTAAGTTCCTTGTAACTTCAAAAGCATTGTACTTGTGTTTGTTGTAATACAAGCTTGTTACTTGTGTTGTAAACATACATCACAAGCATCTTACTTGCGCACTACAAATCTACCGTTCCCTTACAAAGACTTCCGCTGCATAAACCATCCACCCAAGATCAAGAAGGCTGACTTAGAACGAATCTAAGTGCCGCACGTGAGCTGATCAGATTCAGTCCGTGACAAGTGGTATCAGAGCCGCGTTGATTCATTAGGATGGCATCTATTCCAGAAAAGATTGTAGTCGCAAGCGTTGCCAGAGACGAGACCCGTGGACGGGAGGAGGCTCGTAAAGGTGACAAGAGAACTCGAGGCATGTCCAAAGACTTGGTTGCAAGCTTTGACAAAAGATTGAAGATGTCGAGGTAGGATTATCCGAATTCAAAATGAAATGGATGAATTCAAGGCTAAAATTAATATCTTCAAAACACATACCTACGACTCTTTACAACATGTTGAGTCGTTAGGCAATGACTTCAACGAAATGAGAAGTGATCTCAAACTCGCCCTCTCCTTGATAAGAAAGGAGATGGAAGAGGCATACACAAGGGAGTTGGGTCAACTCAAAGCTAACTTCGAGAGAGAGATCAAAGACCTGCAAACCGAACTAAGTGTTTGCAAGCGCGCACTAGCAACCGGAGGTGACAACATAATACATGCTTCTTCAAAGGTAGACATCCCCAAACCATCTCCATTTGTTGGAAAAAGAGAGGCAAGTGTTGTGGATGACTTCCTTTGGGAGATGGAGCAATACTTCGAGGCCATCGACATTGTCGATGACGCGAAGAAGATCAAGACGGCAACTCTTTACTTGAAAGAGACCGCAACTTTATGGTGTCGTCGAAAACACATGGAGATTGATAGAGGTACATGCACCATACAAACATGGACTGATTTCATAAAAGAAATCAAGAAACAATTTTATTTGGAAAATGTTAAACACAAAGCAAAGATTCGGCTTCGTAATCTAAAGCAAAAGGGTAGCATCAAAGACTATGTCAAAGATTTCACTACCCTTGTGCTAGAAATTCCGGACTTGTCACCAAAGGACTCTCTCATATACTTCATCGATGGCTTACAAACGTAGGCAAGAACTGAACTTGAACGAAGAAATGTTCAAGACTTGTCCTCAGCCATCGTTGTTGCTGAAAGCTTGATCGACCATAATGAAAGGCGATCATAAAAACCGATCGTTACGGAGGATAACAATGCAAAAGGTAGGGGAGTGAGACACCACAATAATAACCAAAATCTTAACTGGAGAGGGTGTAACATCTGCCATTTTTTTAAATATATGGACCCGAACCCGTTTTGTTGGTTATATAAATCAAGCGTATCATTTAAACTACTTCTTTTATTTTGGTGGTTTTAAAATAATAATGTGTTATTTAACTAACTTTGTGAAATTTATGAATTAAATTTACATTTAATCTTCCATTTAATAAGTTTATAGACTTATGAGATTTTATATATATATCATTGATGAAGTTATAATTATTATAAAATAATATGAGACTTTAAAATTTCTATGGGATTTATGAAGATAAGTAGATATATAAAGGTTATTTTTTTTAACCACCTTAACAATTTGATAATTAATATTTAACAAGATTTATAATTTTTGTATATTTTTTTAAATAAATAAATAGATTAATCATTTAAAAATTTGGGCTATATAAAGTATAAGGTTGAAAATGTAAATATTAAAACTTTGTGTTTTAAAGTTTTGGCATAAAATAATAACAAAATGAAACCTGAGGGACTGAATGTGTAAAATTACAAAAACCCAATCCCCTTCCCCTTTACCCCCGTCGACCACGGCGGAGCTCCGCCAGCCTCAAAACCATTAGAAAACCTCCAGAATTAGACACCAAATCGTTTCAAATAATCCTTGAAACCGTTTCGAACTTAAATACATCATAATTTCTTTTAAAACATCGGTTACAAATGTCATTCGATCGAATAACCAAAATTCTTTTAATCTCATAGCCGTTTGAACATTAAAACACAATAATAATCTAATTAACTCAACATAAACAATCATCTACTATCCCTGATCGAATACAACCTTCAATTTCACCTGAAACAAACACAAACCCCGAATTCAATCATCATCTTCATCGCGAACCTGCACCACTATCAACACCCACCTTCTAATTGATCTAACCCGAAACTAGTAGAGGGCTTTGAGTCTTGAACATTCCCTGAAGCTTCACACGAAGTTGATTTGATTATTGTCAACATTTGCTCATCAATTGAACTCACGTTTGGCCGCGACTTGTTCTTCATTTGTTTTTGTTGATTCAAACAATCACCTGGGTAATTAAGCACATCCTTACACTCGGTTTTACATGGGCAATCAAAGCCCTAAGATTTATTCCATTATCGTTATCGAATTGATACTCAATTGGATTCAATTTGAATCTAGGGTTTATGTTGAATTTGGGAGATTATCTCAATAACAAGTCTTAACATTTGTTTTCTATTTGGAACCAAGACTTGGGCTTTGGCCCAACGGTTACAACACCACCACCATGAGCAGGAGGTCCCGGGTTCGAACCGGGGCTCTACCATTTTTGTTTAAATTAGTTTTTTTTGTATATTTTATAATTCATAAAATTGGTATTATATTATTAAATCAAAATAAAAATTATTTTGTTAACTGAAACATTTCAGAAATTATTAAACTAAATCTTAAAAGTAATAAAAACTTATGATTTTAAATTTGATTATTGTTTTTTAAAGAATAACAAAGGTTATAAAATATCATTAACTATTTTATATAATTTAAATGCTATAAATCTATTATGGTTTAAATTTAGGTTATTTCAAAACATTATAAATTTACATGTTAAATAACTAAGTTATTAAAATAGTTATTCTAATAATTATTCAAATATTAGTTACTCATCTATTCATTTAAATATGTTATATATAATTAGTCAATAATGTTATTCTTTAAAGTTTTATTTAAGTTCTTGAAACTTATAAAACAATATAATTACCTATTATAATTTATTCTTATTTTTAAGGTTTTGTATTATAAGACTTTCATAATAAATCATATAAAAGCTCAAAACTTTATAAAATGATTTTAGATAATTTTAAGGTCATTTAAAATAAATAACCAATTAATTACCTTTATCAAATTTTAAATAATTAATTATTAAATTAATTATTTCTTTTCACACATCATATTTAATCTTTATTAATTCAATAAATTAAATTATTGAATTCTTATTTTTAACTAATCTATTCTAACTTTATTGAACCAAAACATAATCGACTCATTATTTTAGTCAATTATTTAAAACCCCCAAATTTCCAGTTGAAACCCAAGTTCACCTTAAATTGATAATCTTATTATTGAACTTAATCTTGAAATCAATACGTTTAGGTAACTTGTAAAAAAAATCGTTGGAGCCTCGTTTAATTTCTTATCATCATCTTATACATATCATGTGAGTTCTCCATGCCTCTTTTTACTTTATTTCACACCTTTTGGGGTGAAACATGTTAACCTTATAAACTTACACTTGTAAACATCTTGATACTTGTAAATGCACATGCAATTCATCTTTACCTTTTTGTCATGGTTATTTGTGTTATTGTAAGTCTTATATGAGATACATATTTTGTTTACAATCATTAACTATTGCTAGCCTGGCGACGTCTTAGATCTTTGGGCCTGACAAGCCTATTTGGTGCTAAAGTCGATGTATTGCCGACTTCTGATGACGTATGCTTGTTCATCATGGGAACCAAGTACACTTAGCCAATTTTATATACTTGTAATCAAGTCGAGGTTTGGTTGTAACTGTATGTGTTCTATAAGCTTGCTAACTCGTAACCATGGACATGAATTGCTACTTGTAACCCATTTTATATATATATATATATATGTATGTGTGTGTTTAAACCATGGGAACTCACCAACTTTATAGTGGACCCTTTACTTTTAACATGTTTCAGGTTTACTACTTGAAGATCTTCTTGTGCTCATATAGGATTTGGACCTAGATTAATTGAAAGTCTTATGTTATTGGTTGTATCTTGATTGATTTGTAACGTTTTATTTGTCTTGTAATGATCATTATAAAAATGATATTGTAACATCTCGTATTTTTCGTTAAATTAAATGTTAACTTTGTTAAATTCTTGAAAATAGGCTAAATATGGCATTCGCGAAACTTATGGGTTGGTTATGCATATTACTTTAATTGGTCTTTTTAATCCTTTAATTAGTAAGGTCATAATAATTATATAATAATAATAATAATAATAATAATAATAATAATAATAATAATAATAATAATAATAATAATAATAATATTAATAATAATAATAATAATAATAATAATAATAATAATAACATAAATAATAATAGAATATAATATTAAAGCTTAATAATAATAATAATTATACTAGTATGATAATAACTTATAAACAAATTATTAACTTAAAATGTTTAAAATCTATTTAAGTTGGGGGTTGTTTTTGCCATTTTATAAACTTGAAATGAATGTTTTTACAAGAAATAACAAAATGTAAACCACAGGGACCATTGGTGTAAATTTGTAAACCCAAACCATTCCCCCCTATAACCCCGTTTTTCCGGCCGATGTCCGGCCAACCGCCGGCCGCGGCTCTGGCAAGGCCCAAAATCGCCGAAATCCGCCTATTCTTGATCCTAAACCGCTCACCAACCCATCTAGAGTGTGATTCGAACCTGTAAGCATCAATTAATCGAATTAAAAACATCCGTTTCTAGCCTATTGAATTACATAACCGAATCGCATTAAACTACATAGCCGTTCAAGCATTAAACCTTAATTATAATCTAATTAAACGAACCTAACACTCATCTAACCATTCCTAAGAGATTGTTAATCTCAATTGCACCTTAAACAAACACGCACAACAAATTCGAACACCATCTTCATCAAGAACCTGCAAATACTCGAACCACATCGTCTGGGTATCAAGAACCGAAATTGATAAGGGGCTTTTGGTCTAGTTCATCACTCAAAGCTATCCCCAAGATTAATTTCATGTTTATCGGCATTTACATATCAAACATACTCAGGTTGTGGTCGGACTTGTTCATCATTCAATTCTGTGTGCCGCACTTCAATCCGGGTAATTGAAGACATGTATTCACTCGGTTTTACTTAGGGAATAAAAGCCCTAAGTTTAAATCCATTAACATTCACGAATCAAGGAGCAATTTGATTCAATTTGGTTCTAGGGTTCTTAAGAATGGGGGAAATTCTTTGATTTGGATTTATAAAATATTAAAACCAACTTTAACCACGGCTACGGCCCTGGTCTATTGGTTATGTCACTTGCCTCCTAAATACGAGGTCCCGGGTTCGAACCCGGGCAACCTCATGTATTTTTTTAAAAAGGTTTTTAGCCCTAAATAAAATTCTGAGATATTTTTAATAAATATGAAAAAGGATTTAGTAAACTCTAAATATTTTTAAAAGCATCAAATCATTTTCTGTATTTAAACAATTAAATATTTTTAAAAAATATTTTAACAAAGGTTACTTTTGGTTATTTTTATTTTAAATAGTAATTAATAAATTAGAATTTTAAACGTTGCTTTTAAATTATTGTTTGGAGCGTGTTAATTTTATTTAGTTATAAAACTTTATTTTAACTTTATATCTAAATTCTTCAAATTATTATAAATATTTTCTCCTTCATATCTTTATATAAAATATATATATATATTTCTTTTCATTTAATCCAAGAAAATATATTTGGTTTTCATTTGTTAAAAATAATTGACAAAGCCCCAAACATCAAATTGAACTTTAGTTCACGTTAAAACGTTTATCATTTTATTAAACTTAAACCTTGTAAATATATATATATTCTTAGGTTCATTGTAAAGGCTTTGCATTGGAGCGTTATTTTATTTTTCTTATTAACCGTCGAACTTTACGTATTTGATCAAGTGAGTATTTCTATACCCCCATTTATACTTTCACACTTTGGGGTGAAACATGTTACATTATAAACTTTGCACTTGTAAACACGTTTGATTATTGTAAACTTATGGCATTTCATCTGTATGTTGTGGTTAGTTGAACTTTGTGGCTACCATGTAATGTCGAATATATGTACAATCATTAACTATTGCTAGCCTAGCGAAGTCATCGATCTATGGGCCAGACAAGCCTGCTTGGTTGATCCAAGTACACTTAGCTAATCGTATATACTTTTAAACGTTTAAGACTTGTAAAACTTTGTCGAGGTTTGATTGTGCATTCTGTCTTACATCTCTAGTTTACTTTGTTCTCTAACTCACAACATGAATTGCCATCTTTTATATACTTATGTATTGCAAACTATGGAAATCTCACCAACGTTATTGTTGACCTTTTATTTTTAACATGTTTCAGGAAATACTCAAGCTTGATCGCCACTTTTGAAGTTGTTCACACCTAGAAATGGATTTAGTTAAATAAATGAATAAGCTTGTTATGTTTTCTTTATTTGAGACTTATGTTTGTAATATTACCTTTGAAACTTATGAATAATATATTTGGATTTAATAATAGCGTTATGTGACTGTGAACGATCTTAACTCTCACTCCTCGACGTTTCCGCCGTCAAGGTTGGGGTGTGACAGATTGGTATCAGAGCCCATAACTATAGGGATTTAGGTTATTAGAAATGGTGACCTAGACTATAGTATGCATGAACCTTATAGAATCATAATTCTATATTGTAATTATATAGTTTCCATGCTACATAATTCTATGCCCTCTTATGTGCAATTTGATACCTTAGCATAGGGTTACTTAAACATTGTTACTCGTCTCCCTAAACTTAACTTTGACACTTTGACTCTCCCCGCACATGAAACCTCTTAATCTTATTTAGACCACACGTGGAATCTTATGCTTATGCTTATGACTTGGATCTTTAGACGTTATGTCTAATCTATATATATCTCATCAAGGTTTTGATTTCATGAACGTAAGAAATTTGTGTGACACATAAACACCTGTATTCTGGATTTCCTGGCAAAAGGCCTTCGGGCTAAGGCAAGCATATCGTATAAATCCTACGGGACTGGTTATGCTTACCTAGAAATCTCTAGGATGAGTGATAAACTATGGTCGATATACACAAGTTTTTAAGGCAAATGGGTCAATTTACCTTGACGTGTCAACGTTTCCAAATGGTAATGCGTTACCAAATGGAACCATCCACTTTATATTTAAAATATCAAAAATCCGTGATTCTTTGGACTGGTTTATCATCGAAACTCTAATATCTTTTCATTTCTATCTTACAGAATGTTCCCGTTAATATTGAACTCTTTATACTCCTCAATTTCTACGTTTAAACAACGTTATACGTTGTGCGCCTTATGTAACTATCTTCATACCTTGACTAACGTGTACATGGATCTCAATATATCCAAAGATATTGGTCGTCTAAACCGAATGTTTATTTTTTTTAAACTTAAAATTGTTACTTAGGGTTTTCAAATGTCCTTAAAGTGTGTCCCATAACTGAAATCATGCCATGCCGAAAGGTGGAATACCTGCATCCCGGGATACCTTGTCTAGGCAAGGTATACACATAAATTTGATTCGACCGTTAGATCCGTTTATCTGACCTGGAACTCATGAGATGGGTGTTCGCTTATAGGTACGCGTGTCTACCTTAAAGTTGTGGTTGACGTAGCACTTTAAGAAATCAATGCCTTCCTCTTTTATTTTGAACCGAACGTTTACATCTCATTATTGTGTTGAATCACTTCCGTCATTGATCTTGTTTCCTGACTCAAACCATTCAAGATTTGAGAACCTAACACAATTAACTCCGTTATCCCGAACTTTAACCTTAATCCTAGCAAGCATGATTTCCTTTTCCCGTTAATGTTACATTGTTGTAATTTGAAGTTTCTGAATTTCTAGCCGATATTCTCTTCGTTTGCTAAGTCGAGCTTTATAAAAACTTCAAGTCGTTTCACATTGTAGGCAATGCAAGAGTCCGCAAGTCAACCTATTACTAAGGACACTCGTATCCTCTAAATGATTCTATCTCATCAAAACAGGGGTGACTCCCTTACTTTGGTGATGACTTTCCATTCGCTATCATTGTTCTTATGAAATCTCATCGTCAAGATAGAAGTGAACCTCATACCTTGATGACGATTTCCTCCTTTTTGGTTTTTATGAATTCGTATTTTACAAATGGAATTACCTCCTTAAATAGGAGTAAAATTTCGTATCTTGATGATGGTTTTCAACTTTTATATTGTGTGTTTTATGAAATCTCATCCTCTGAATCGGGGTGATTTCCTTGTTTTGAGGATAGATTTCAATCATCTTCCTTTGGAGCTCGTATTTCACGAATGAAATGACCCCACCAAAATAGGATTGAACCCCGTACTTTGGTGACAAAGGTCAATTCTCGATTGTTTTCTTGTTATTAGGAAATTCAATCATCAAGATAGGCGTGAAATTCATACCTTGATGATGAGATCACCTGTTTAAAATTTTATGGATGTTTATTTACCTCAAATGAAATGACCTCATCAAAATAGGAGTGAATTTCGTTCTTTGATGAAACTTTTCATTTTTGCTATATTGTGTTTCTATAAACTTCACTATTGAGATAGGAGTCATTATCCTTACCTTAATAGTACGTTATCTTAATTTATTCTTGTGGATCCTCAACAATGAGTTAGTATCAACCTCTCGTTTGGTAGTTAAGAGTCATACTTTGGGAAATACACCACCAAGCTAGGAGTGATAACCACATCTTGGTGAGTATTCCCATTTCTTGATCTCAAACTTACCAAGGTTTTAAGACTTCAATTGACAAGAAACATGTAATAACTTGAAGAGTGAACACCGTTATCTGATTTATCGACGATAGTGTTCCAGTCATCAAGCTAAAGCATGAATCTTGAACTCAAAAGGGGTCGTTGTTACTTTAGGGTAACCCTAGTTCCAAGCCTGGAACATTTAAATTTTAATCGACTTCTTTCCTCACGCTTTTATGTTTCAATTTGACGTTTGATCTAGCTTTATGGAACCTTTTTATCGACCTTCATTCCGAGTTATCATTAAAACCTAATTGCACGATGATAACACTCCTAAAAAATCTTTCGTGCAAGATAACATTATTATAAATTCATGCCATGCCTTTCTGTTTATAGCAATGTACAGTTGTGTTCATGGGTTTGATGAACCGCGTGTGCAAGCCGTACTTGGAAAACTATTTGTGATTGCCTTTATCGTCGATATTCTAAATTATTCAAATTCCAATCCGATCATGAACGACGTCTTTGAAAATCTCTAAATCTCTATCTTGATTGCGACTCACAAGACTTGTTATTACATACATTCTGATGTGGACAAAAAGGATTATGAATTTCCGAGATTGGTATTCATGGTTTGGCATAAAGGAAATGTTGACGTAGCTTGGTATATGTTCAAGTTGTCCTGTATTTCTTGATGTCATTTGGTGCATTATTGACCGATTGGCTAGTTTCGCGCATTTCATATTGACTCATGTGAGATAACGAGTCGAGAAATTGACTCGTACTTACCTCAAATAGTCGGTTATCGTGGTGCGTCGTCAAACATCGATCGTGATGATCGATTCACTTTCTGATATTAGCAATACCTTTAATCATCTTTGGGAACCCAACTCAAAATCTCGGCATATCGTATCATTCTTAACCTGACGGTTTAACCGAAAGAGCGATACGTATTCACAAGATATGCGTTAAGCTTGTGTCAATATATAGTGGCACTTGGGATTCTTAAATTCCGACGGTCAAACTTTCATACAATTACGGGATATTGTTATTTTCCTTCTTATTGGCTTCAAGACGTCACTTTATTACACAATTTCATTCCAGATATGGGAGAAGTGTGACTTATAAGTTTAATATATCTCAGGAACTCATCATCGTTTTCCAACGTTTCATGTGTCAAATCTCAAAGAGTTAGTGTGTCAATGATAATTTTCGCATTCCACTGGAAGAGTTCAAATTTGGATGCATCGTGTAAAATTCCATAATTTGCAAAGTGAAGCCTCTCACCCGTAATTAAACGCCAACCACAGTCCGTAGTACACTTATCTTTCTTCATAAATCTCCTGTTCGTTTAAGTTTTCATTCTTAATTTCGGGACGAAATTCTTTTAAGTTGGGGAGATTGTAACATCTCGTATTTTTCGTTAAATTAAATGTTAACTTTATTAAATTCTTGTATGGGCTAAATATGGCATTCGCTAAACTTATAGGTTGGTTATGCATATTACTTTAATTGGTCTTTTTAATCCTTTAATTTGTAAGGTCATAATAATTATATAATAATAATAATAATAATAATAATTATAATAATAATAATAATAATAATAATAATAATATTAATAATAATAATAATAATAGTAGTAATAATAATAATAATAACATAAATAATAATAGAATATAATATTAAAGATTAATAATAATAATAATTATACTAGTAATGATAATAACTTATAAACAAATTATTAACTTAAAAATGTTTAAAATCTATTTAAGTTGGGGGGTTGTTTTTGCCATTTTATAAACTTGAAATGAATGTTTTTACAAGAAATAACAAAATGTAAACAACAGGGACCATTGGTGTAAATTTGTAAACCCAAACCATTCCCCCCTATAACCCCGTTTTTCCGGCCGATGTCCGGCCAAATGCCGGTCGCGGCTCCGGCAAGGCCCAAAATCGCCAAAATCCGCCTATTCTTGATCCTAAACCGCTCACAAACCCATCTAGAGTGTGATTCGAACCTGTAAGCATCAATTAACCGAATTAAAAACATCCGTTTCTAGCCTATTGAATTACATAATCGAATCGCATTAAACTACATAGCCGTTCAAGCATTAAACCTTAATTATAATCTAATTAAACGAACCTACACACTCATCTAACTATTCTTAAGAGATTGTTAATCTCAATTGCACCTGAAACAAACACACACAACAAATTCGAACACCATCTTCATCGAGAACCTGCAAATACTCGAACCACATCGTCTGGGTATCAAGAACCGAAATTGATAAGGGGCTTTTGGTCTAGTTCATCACTCGAAGCTATCCCCAAGATTAATTTCATTATTATCGGCATTTACACATCGAACATACTCAGGTTGTGGTCGGACTTGTTCATCATTCAATTCTGTGCGCCGCACTTCAATCCGGGTAATTGAAGACATGTATTCACTCGGCTTTACTTAGGGAATAAAAGCCCTAAGTTTAAATCCATTAACATTCACGAATCAAGGAGCAATCTGATTCAATTTGGTTCTAGGGTTCTTGAGAATGGGGGGAAATTCTTTAATTTGAATTTATAAAATATTAAAACCAACTTTAACCACGGCTGCGGCCCTGGTCTATTGGTTATGTCACTTGCCTCCTAAACATGAGGTCCCAGGTTTGAACCCGTGCAACCTCATATATTTTTTTAAAAAGGTTTTTAGCCCTAAATAAAATTCTGAGATATTTTTAATAAATATAAAAAAAGATTTTATAAACTCTAAATATTTTTAAAAGCATCAAATCATTTTCTGTATTTAAACAATTAAATATTTTTTAAAAATATTTTAACAAAGGTTACTTTTGGTTATTTTTATTTTAAATAGTAATTAATAAATTATTATTTTAAACGTTGCTTTTAAATTATTGTTTGAAGCGTGTTAATTTTATTTAGTTATAAAACTTTATTTTAACTTTATATCTAAATTCTTCAAATTATTATAAATATTTTCTCCTTCATATCTTTATATAAAATATAAATATATTTCTTTTCATTTAATCTAAGAAAATATATTTGGTTTTCATTTGTTAAGAATAATTGACAAAGCCCCAAACATCAAATTGAACTTTAGTTCACGTTAAAACGTTTATCATATTATTAAACTTAAACCTTGTAAATATATTTATATTCTTAGGTTCATTGTGAAGGCTTTGCATTGGAGCGTTATTTTATTTTTCTTATTAACCGTCAAACTATACGTATTTGATCAAGTGAGTATTTCTATACCCCCTTTTATACTTTCACACTTTGGGGTGAAACATGTTACATTATAAACTTTGCACTTGTAAACACGTTTGATTATTGTAAACTTATGGCATTTCATCTGTATGTTGTGGTTAGTTGAACTTTGTGGCTACCATGTAATGTCGAATATATGTACAATCATTAACTATTGCTAGCCTAGCGAAGTCATAGATCTATGGGCCAGACAAACCTGCTTGGTTGATCCAAGTCACTTAGCTAATCGTATATACCTTTAAACGTTTGAGACTTGTAAAACTTTGTCGAGGTTTGATTGTGCACTCTGTCTTACATCCCTAGTTTACTTTGTTCTCTAACTCACAACATGAATTGCCATCTTTTATATACTTATGTATTGCAAACTATGGAAATCTCACCAACATTATTGTTGACCTTTTATTTTTAACATGTTTCAGGAAATACTCAAGCTTGATCGTCACTTTTGAAGTTGTTCACACCTAGGAATGGACTTAGTTAAATAAATGAATAAGCTTGTTATGTTTTTTTTATTTGAGACTTATGTTTGTAATATTACCTTTGAAACTTATGAATAATATATTTGGATTTAATAATAGCGTTATGTGGCTGTGAACGATCTTAACTCTCACTCCTCGACGTTTCCGCCGTCAAGGTTGGGGTGTGACAGATATTTAATATTATTTCAACTTAATTAGTTCCATGTGCTATGAACAATCGTCTCCCATTCGTCCGCCTCGATGATTCCGCCGTCGGTCGGGGTGTGACAGAGGGTGACAATCGACAACCACCAAGATATGGAAAAGAGTTACAAGTAATCAAAGGATGTTTCCTTTGCGATGGACCGCACAACGCGCGGGATTGTCCGGAAAAGGCTAAACTAACAGTCTTGATCGGATTTGATGATGAACCATCAGAACCAGAAGAGGTTCGTTTGGGAGCACTGCAACTTCAACTACTTAATACTTTAAGTACAGTTGAAGGCAAACCCTTGGTGATGGCAAACCAATCAAACCTGACCACGATCAATGACAACCCAAAGACAGAATCAAAGGGACTTTGGTTTGTAAACATGGAGATAAAAGGGCAACCTGTGAAAGCGTTGGCTGATACCGGAGCAAGCTACAACTTCATCTCACTTGAAGAGGCTCGAAGACTTGGTTTAAGGATCACCATGCAAAAAGGATGGATCAAGGGCGCCTCTGGAGACCCCAAACCAATAGAAGGAGCGGCATGGGGCGTAAAGACAAAGATGGGCACATGGATAGGCAAGCTGCACTTCTCAGTTGTCCTATTAGAAGATTATGATATTGTGCTAGGGATGGACTTCTTCCGAAAAGCCAAAGCCTACCCAATATCGTTCATCAACACCATGTACATCATCAAGGGAGACCAAGTACACACCGTTACCTTGGAGCTAGATACAAGGCGTCGAGGCAAAACCGTCTCTATCTTGAAACTCATGAAGACAACTCATGAGGCATCCAGGCAACACGACGAGGACGTCGTGGCGTTAGGTGGGGGAGAATGTCACGACCCGCCAAAACGCTGGTCGCAACACCTAATTTTTATCGATTAGAGGCACTTACGAAGCAAGCAAGGCTGCCCGGAAAACTCCGGAACAACCCATATAATTCTGCAGCAACATTGCAGCCTTGGAAGACTCTAGAACGTCCCACGACGTGCTAGAAACCAATCATAAAAGGCTGCTATAAAGGAGCAACTTGTGCAGCCCTTAAAAGACCCCAGAACTCTCTAGAAAAGGCTACAAAAATCAGCTATGGAGCAACCATGAAAGACCATAAGAAATCTAGAAAAATCCATGTAAAAATCTTGTCTTAGATATTATGTAAAGACTTGTCTAGATGTAGAACAATCTAGAACACTTGTAACTAGTATAAATAGGTTGGTGGTACTTCATTTGCAAACCACCTAAGTTCCTTGTAACTTCAAAAGCATTGTACTTGTGTTTGTTGTAATACAAGCTTGTTACTTGTGTTGTAAACATACATCACAAGCATCTTACTTGCGCACTACAAATCTACTGTTCCCTTACAAAGACTTCCGTTGCATAAACCATCCACCCAAGATCGAGAAGGCTGACTTAGAACGAATCTAAGTGCCGCACGTGAGCTGATCAGATTCAGTCTGTGACAATAAGCTCTCAATAAGCACTTTGAAAGAATAGATTGATGTCTACTTGTGGATATCCTCTCTTTGTTGCACACCAAACACTAAAACAGTTTCAAAGAGTATCATAATTATACCAGTGACCCAATCTCAATACTGCTCTTAAAATAATCACCATGTGAATCTTGCCAAACACATACATAAAAATAAGATTCAAAATTTTGAGCTCTTACAAAGTGGGCCCTAAAGCCCTTGCTTGGGTTCACTATCCTTTGGGCCGGACCTGACGGTTGCTAAACATCAATCCTTGATCTTCACCGATCTTGCTCAAAATGCAAATATGAAATATGTCTTACATGTTGTGAGAAAATACGAAAGGTCTAATATTTAAGTCGAATGTTAAAGACTGATGTTATTTGTATTCGAATTAATTATTATGATTAAGGTTTGGTTTCACGTCAAGAACCTACCCTATAGTCTTGTGGTTTTATGGTGCAGTTACATTTGCCATCTGTTGGAAAAACACATATGTTACATTTGCTTCAAATCAAATAAATACTAATATTTTTATTTTATTTTCAAAATTTATCTGCATAGGACATGACATTACCCTGATTAAGCATCTCCCCACCGATTGCGACCTGTATGCCTACAAATTTTGTGAAACTTGATACAAACCGTTTATCCGTTGTGCAGTATGTTGAATTTATTTTTTTAATTAGGTTTATGAACTAAAACCGAGCCAAAACAAACCAAGCCAAGCCAGCTCAATTAAAGACCAAGCCAAGCTCGAGATGAGATTTCTAGCTTGGTTTTAAATCTAAACTGAGTCGGGTTGGCTTGGTTTAAATGCGAGTTGAAGTTCGAACTTGCCCTAACTCGGCTCGTGAATTATAACATAAACTTACGCACATTAGACTTCAACAATTTTAACTATGTTACTATTATATTCAGACTTCAGTAATTTGACTCATTACATACTTGACTTCAATCAACATATCATTGTATCATGGGTTCGGCTCAAACTCTACAATTTAACTTGTTAATATAAACAAGCTATTTCGGTAAAATAAACATGCTTAGTTGACTCAATTTGTAAATGAGCCGAGTCTGAGCCAACCCAGCCTTGGCTAGTCTTGGCTTGACTCGGCTCTAATTGTAAATGAACGGAGACCGAGCTAACCCCACCTTGGCTCTTCTCGACTCGGCTTAGTTTGTAAACAAGCCAATCACGAACCCATCTTGACTTGGCTTTGTTTCTAATAACTATATATTTGTATTAATTTAAACAACTAATTTTATACCTAACACATTATACAAAAGTACGAGAGATATCTATCTTAATTCAAGACACAAAAATGTCCAAGAACGCGCAAAACAATTTTTTTATATTATTTAAAATTCAAATATTCATTTGTTTTCCGTGTTGGTTCCAACACGGAAAAGCAACCGAACAACATCGAAACCTAAACCTAAGCCATTGTTACATTCGTAAACTTGACACGCACCTTGAACAACCAATAACATCAGATTTAAAAGAGTAAACACGACAGCGATAGTCTTCCACCACGCAAGAAAGTATTTCTTGATGAAGTGATACACTTTAACCCTCGGCACGTTACCATAATACTTATTAACTCTCTCAACCGTCTTTTGCAACCTCGACGCCTCTTCGGTTTGCAAGTTCGACTTACTTATCCCATTAAAGATCTTAACGACCTCGTCGTCATCCAACTCGCCTTCGATTATATGCTTTTCACGTAGAATGCGCACATCCTTCGCGCTATCGATAATCCCACACATTAGATCCACTTACTGCGTGAAATCAAGGCTAGAAAACGTACCTTTCTTGAACATTAACCCTTCATATGCAACCATGTTTCTTAACACCACTTCCGAGTCGCGTTTCAAACTAAGAATCGGTAGGTAAAACGTATGCGTTTCATCGTCAAATTCAACGTCACGAATCCCTCCAGGCGTCATGCAAAACTCGATCTTCCCGACATTAGAAAGCTCAGAAGCAGACGGGATATCGATTTCCAGAACCGCAGGGTTTTCCCCTAACATCTTTTTTATCAAACTCATAATCTTATCCCATGGTAACTTCAAAACAATCAGAAGAGGCTGCAAAACTACATTTGCTCCTGGGCATATATCACTAGCCATCTGAACCGCGTTTTCGACGTCCTCAAGATCAACATCATCCAAAAAGTTAGGCTGTAGAAACTGGTTTTTCGCGGCTACATTATGGTTTACGATCAAATGATACATACAATCGAGCAAATGAAACCGATTGTGTATGTCAAGATCGAGTCTAGATATCCGCTTGCTGAACTTTAATGGTGATCGAGTTTCACAGATTCTCACCAGTAGATTTGAAAGAAAAGAGTTGTTGCAATGACCAGATAAGTGTTCTTCAAGAGCTGTATGAATCTCGATCAACACGATTAGGGGAATTTGGTTTTCAACCATAACTATATCTTCAAAAGTCTCCAATGACTTCCCTTCAGATACTTTAGATAGTATGTCGATCAAGAACACGCCATCTAAGGCGAAAACCCATGCTAAAGTGTCATCATCAACGTCGAAATAGGAATCATAGCAGCATCGAGCTTCTGGGACGAGTTGTTTGAGACTCTCAACGACGATTTCAGTGAATTCATTAGCGATTTTATAGGGTGTTAGCACTGTTTTAGCAATGAAAAGTTTGAGTTGTTCTTGATTGCTATAGAGCTCGGTGTTGAAGTGGTGTATCGGGCCCAAACCGATGCATTTGGGAACATAAGACTCGCGATTTTCGCTTATTAAAGCTTCGGGTACTTCGAAGATGCAGATGGGGAGATCGGTGTCGATTTGAAGATGGGTTTCAAAGGTTTTACTTATACGAATAACCCATTGTTGTGAGTCTTCAATTGAAGGTACCATTATTATTAAGGTAGATGATGAAATCATGTGTAAGTGTGTGTGTGTGTATATATAGGTATGTGTATATTAGGAATGAAATGTTACATGTTGATTGTGATTATCGAGTTGGTTATTGATTAATCCGTCGTTGAAAATTCTAAAATTTGTTTTAGTTGTAGTGACTCATGTCAAATTTGTTCTCTTCTTTGGACAAACACATAGAAGACACTATTGTTGTTCATTGGTGTTGTGCCGTCCGTGTTAGATTTACTTAAGTGGTTATAGTAAGGATGATAATTTACTATTTTTTTCTTTTGAAAGAAAATCATTAAACTAACATTTGATCACATTAAATCCAATGTTAAATATTTACCTGACTAAAATTCAGCCTAGTTTAGCTTGGTTGAGCTGGGACAACCAAAAGTTTTTTCTCGGGCTTAGTCGAGTTTAGCCAGATCTAGCCGGGACCAAGTCTTGATTGGATCAGCTAGTTGGTAGTTGGAGCAAGACGGAACACGTGTCTACTCCCCGTTTAGTTTCACATGTGACTAAGTCAATAATCGACTTTGTATGATATATTTGACATCTTACTTTCCATTGAAAAATGATAGAAGTATGCTAAAAGTAAAGTGTTCAATTTGATAAAATGGTTGGTTAAACTTTCATTATAATAATTTTCATTACTTTATTCTAGATGGGTTCCATCGCCACCATATTCAGAAGAGAATTTAACATGGCGGAGGGTCAAAGGACCCTTTGTAGTTGTTAAGATCGATTTAGAGATTAGAGAAGAACACAGAAGAAGAAGAGTTTACTCAATTCAATCCATACTTCATTCTGTTAATCAGTTCGCTACTTAAACGAACCACTATTACAATATCCACTTATGACCCTCAACCATCCACTTAATACAATCTAAGTCCCTCTACTATTTAGTACGTAACAATAGTTTTGCCATTGTCTCACCGGTGAATTAAGATCACCACGTCCAAATAGCCTATAGTCGTTGTCACAGCCGGTTGATCATTGTTCAATCTCCATCACTCAACACCATCTACTATAGTTTCACTTGTAGTGATCTAGATGACCAGTGTTCATGGCACCCCTACTCGCTATCGTTTGCAGCCGCCATCACTACTCATCACCATCGCCATTATCATCCTCTCCACCATTCAACACATATAGATGCGGTGATTACATGTAGAATGTGCTTTCAATTTTGAACCTATGCATACGTAGTTGTAGCTAAAAAGATTGTAAAATATTGTAGCTAAAAGTATTATAATATTGATAGATAATTTCAAATATAAATGATAAGTAATTTTATTTGATATGAATTTTCATGTGAGATGAATAATTCTTCTTTTCCTTTTTGTTTTGTCATTTCTAACGTTATTAATATATGTGAAACAAAAATCAAAAAAATTACTAAGAAGTAAGGTTGGTTTAATGATAGACGGGGCACCTTATATCGACCTTTTGGCATAAGTTTAATAGAGCCCTACATCCTTGATCATGGATGATTTTTCTCGATATGTACATGTGGATTTTTTTGTTAAAAACCAAGAGCAAGCTTTCAACATGTTCAAGCGATTTAAAGGATTGGTCAAAATGGGTGTAGGAATGAAGATTGGAACAATTCAAAATGACCCGAGTGATGAATTTACATCAACTGAGTTCAATAGTTCGTGTGAATTACAAGGAATAAGAAGACGTCTAGCCGCCCCCTATTCACCCAACAAGGGTGGTAGAGGGACATAATCGAATGTTTTGGAGATGATTTTATGCATGCTACAATTCATAAAATTTCCTCAAAGATTCTAGGGTGAGGCGGCGGCACATGCAATATATGTCCAAATCGATGTCCTACAAAAACAATAGCCTCTAAAACATCTTATGAAGCTTTGCTAGGCCGAGGCTAGTATAAACACTCTAAGAGTATTTGGATGTTTAAGCTTTGTACTGAACCCAAGGTTAATAAAAAAAAACTTGACAATAGAGGAAGACCCATAGTTTATTTTGGATAAGGTCGCCCACTTGACTAGACTTGTGTTCACTAAGAGGAAAAGGATTTCTGGTTTGTTTAGCCCTATGGTAAATTTCACAAGGCTCGGATGGTATGGGTTGATCTAGATTGAGATAATTTTTTTAAGATATTTAAAACTTGATGGGATGGATGACCTAATCTCGAATGCCAAAGTGGCAGGTTCTCTTTAGAAGGACCCTTGCTATTATCACACATGAATGTACCTGGAATGTTGTTTCCAAAATGATATAGTCCATTCATTTGTTTACCAGTCAGTAGAACCTTCGTGCGGGCTAGGTCATGTATTAAACAACTAGACTCATCAAACCAACATCCCAATCCGCTATCTTTGGCAAGTTTATAAACCGAGAGGAGATAAACAGAGTATTCAGGGATCACAAGGACATCATTTAGAATAACACCCTCAGCCAAGTTTAGTTTGCCAATGGATGTTATTCTTGCCGTGGTTCCATTTGGATGGTCAACAGACATATTATAATTGGACACATGATGAAGATCGAACATTGACTTGTCAGAAACTACCATATGTTGGTTAGCTCCGGAGTTAATGATCCATCCATTGTGACTGGATAATGAAGTGGCAGAATAGAAAGACCCATGACTAGTGAAAGAACTTTTACCTGCCATATTGCAGCCTCCTTGGTCTGTATTGGTTGCTTCATTTATTAAGTTCATAAGCCTAGCAAACTGATCGGCTGTGAACTAGGGACTAAGAATGTTATTTTGACTTTCATTAGTAGTGTGATTACTTTAAGCCTTATTTTATCCTTTGTATTTTGTAGGATACCCAACTAACTTGAAGCATCTTTCTATGGAATGACCAGTTTTGTTGTAGTGAGTGCATTTTAAGTGAGAATTTTTGAAACAGGTTTTTTTTATCCCATTTGTTTTTGAAATAAAAGGAGTTGGTAGAGTTTTATTAGATGACACTATTCTCCTATGTGATTCTTCTCCAGAAATTAAGACAAAAGTAGCCTTTATAAAGGGTAATGACTCCTTTGATAATATGGAGGATCTCAAGGATTGATAGTCATCATCTAATCCCATAAGAAATTGCATTAGTCTAATGTTTTGATTAAATAATGCACTTTGGTAAATCACTCAAGGAATCAAATTGTCTCCATAAGGAAGTTAATTTGTGGCAGTATTCAAAAATGGTAGCACCATTTTGTTTTAAAAAACCAAATCTGTTGATGTAATTTGAAAATTACAAATCCATATATTTAAGAATATATTTCTTTGAGTTCATTCCATACTTCTGATGCATTCTTAGAAAAAATTTGACCCACAAAAAGATCTTCCGATATAAAATTGAGTATGCAAGTCAAGACTACAGAATTACATCGATCTCATAGTTTGGCTAAAACATCATTTGTTCCAGATTTGACATATGATTTGTCTATAAAACCGAACTTGTTTTTTACGTTTAAAACAAGTTCCATAGCATTGGCCCAAATATTATAATTCTTAGTCCCTTTCAGTTTATGCTTATAATCGTTAAAGTCTTGGTGTCACTAACATGAAGATATAAAGGGTCACCAAAGTCCATATTGCTAATTAAGGTGGGAGGAGGATTAACAACAACCATAGACAAAAAACAGATTACGCACAAACACAATAGAAAACAAAAAAAGGAATAGCACAACGGAATAAAACAACCACCAGGATAGAATCACAAAAGACCTGGGATGCCTAATGCACGCAAAAAACAGGGGGTGACTCTCCCAAACACTAATAAAAATTATGATCAATAATATCAGGTTGGGTGATTAACTCCCAAACACTAATAAAAAAATTAATTCCCTCCTTTTATTTTTGACTTTGAGTCGTTGGGCAATAACATGTAATCTTCAATTCGGTTATATCCAACTGATGCAACCGAAGCTAAATTTTGAGTCATCTGATCTCGGCTTGAAGCAACAAGAAGGTTGACGACCCCAATTAGGCCGGTCTCTTGTAACAGAAAACAACACGAGCCTCGATTGAAAAATTAGGGTCTGTAACCCTAGATTTCTCAATCTAATCGTGAAATAGAATGTCTTCAAAATCACAAGTGCATCAACTCAACTTTTATTAAGTGGAGATCTTGCAAAGATAGAAACAAATAAATAACAGAGATAAAAGAAAGGGAAATAGGAAAGTAATTAAATTGAATTAAAATGAGAATTATATTTTGAACACATGTACAAAAGAGGAGTCATCATTTTTTTTCCGGATATGAACATGGCCGGCTGTAAATAAAATAGCAACTAGTTTCGTAGGGTCCGGACGTATTTTTTTGCTCACCAATATTTAGTCTAATGATTTTATTAACATTTACTAGACTAATTGTGTTTTTAACCTCCTGACCTGACCCGAAAATTATGACCGGAATGTTACATGTGGTGGATTATTAACATTTGAAACGTTTTTGAAATAACCGGTGATGAACGGTGATGCCCAATCTGAAAAAGAAAAGAGAAAAAAAGATCGTTGTGGTCACCGGTGGTGAGTGACACGGGCTCTAATCATTGGTAGAAGAGAATAGAAATTGAACTTTGATGGAGAATAAAAGCTAAGAAGGAGGAACGTGGCATCTGTCGAAAAATTGAAAAATCGGTTATTGAAAAATTGAATTTCAAATAGAAAAAAGAAGTAATCAATAAATAATTGGAGTCCGTACAATCCATTTTTAACTTTGCTTTAATACTAATATGCTATTAACTTTTTGTTTGATAGATTTTATAATATATATTTTATTACGTTTTTATCTTCACCACTTTTAAAATGTGATTACCTTTCGTACTAAAATTTAATATATTAATTGTTATATACTTCGGTTCTTAATATTGATACGAATGATCGTATTTGTGGACCAATAAAGTGATCATTTTGGATATCTGGTTTGGTAACGCTACATTTACGTTATGTTCCAGAGTCTCAAAAAAGAAAAAAATATGGAAGGAAATAAATAAAAAGGGAAAAAGAATGGTGTTCTTGAGTTTTCTTTAAAAAGGAAAATGAAAGGAACTAAAAAAAATTGTATTCCCGAGTTTTTTAAAGAAAGAAAATGAAAAGAAATTAAAAGAAAATTTTCTATAATTTTTCCTTCTAACTTTCCTTCCAAAATGGAAGGAAAAAGAAATAAAAGAAATAAAACACATAAAATTCTTAATTTTTTTTTATTTTCTTCGAACTCTAAAACAAAAGAAAAACTAATATGTCTTTCCCTTTCTCTCCATTTATTTTCTCTTCTTAGTTTTCTTTCTCCTCATTTCTTTTTCTCTCGCTAATTTATTTTCCCTTCTTTTCTTTTTTTTTATTTTGTTTATTAAACTCAAGAACACAACGTTACTCCTGGTGTTTAATGTGCAGAAACGAATATAAAAAACCTACTAATTACATATTTTAAAAGCAAATACAATATTTATCAAGATGAATGATCTATTTGTCTTGTAAGATGATCAATACACACAAACACCTTTCATTAATCATCTAGTTTTTTAACACTTGCAATAACAAGTATTAAGAGAGGAGTTTTTAGATAATGTAATTACTTGGTAAAATGAAAAGAGAGCAATTATAAAAATATGGTATTCTTATTATATACTTTTAATGATTTTCCATTGATTTCCAATACCCAAAATCTTTTTTCCTGAGTCTTTACTAGTCATACCCTTTAAGCTAAATCAACCACCACGAACGCAACCACTCGTTCCGATCGTCACATTGAGTCTTTCAAGATGTCGAGATCTTAAAGAGAGAGAGAAAGATTTGAGCTTAGAGAGAGCATCGAGAGGGAGAGTGTAAAATGGGTGAAAAACAAGATTTTTGGATTTTTGTACCACTTTTGCCCAATTGAACTCTTTGGCGGACCGCTAAGCAACCCTTGACAATCCGCTACCAACTTAAAAATAAATATTCGCATCTCACAAATGGAATTTTCGCATCTTGCTTTGGAATATTCTTGTCGGACCGTTAAGGGACCTCATAACAGTCCGCGATGGTCTTAGCAAACCGTTATCCTATTCAATTGGCGGTCTCCTATGAAGTCTAGCTCTCGATTATGATCCCTTCCATGACAGACCGTCATGACTATCCTTAGGATCCATTGGCGGTTCGTTATGGACCTACATTCACAAATGCTAAAGGAATTTTCTTACTAAATTATCATGTTTACAGTTTTGACCCTTGCATTCATACGTTGACATATCCACTAGGTCGAGGGGTCACATTATGGGCTATCGTCTGTAGAAGAGATAATAGAAATTGGACTTTAATGGTAAAGAAGAGCTAAGAAGGAGGATCACGAGATCAGTCGATTGTAGGAAAAGAAAGATGTGTTAAAATTAAAATCGGTTATATATTATTAATTGCAACTTGACTATTCATTATGATTTGTACCACATGCTTTGTAGGTTGTATCTTACTTTATTTTTTTCACTACTGTTTTATATTACTTTTAACTATAATAGTTTTCATATTTTACATTTAACCCTAAAACTTATTTCATTTTCAGTTTTGATCACATATACTTTTCATCTTTTATAAAAAAATTTTGTTTTATGTTTCGGTTTAAAATTTTCGAGTTAACACTTTTAGCATTATTTTTTCCCGATTAAGGATCGCGTTGCATTTTACCTTTCAATTTACTTTTTGCACATTAACACGTCGGAATGTGCATACATTGTTCAACGTTTTTACGTGTTTCGGTCGATTTTATTTCTTTTCGTTTTTTCTCTTTTATTTTGCGAGCTTTTTGGTAGCTAACAATGGTATCAAATTAATAATATTTGACACTGTTTTATGACCCATCACAAAAGATGAGCTTTAATACTAGATGAATTTCAAATAGAAAAAAGAAGCAATCACAAATCATTGGGGTCCGTACAATCCGTTTTTAACTTTGCTTTAGTTGTAATAGTCTGTTAACTTTTTGTTTATTTTTAAGTTTTTTTTGCTTATTTCATATCTGACTTTTAACTTTTTTTTTCTTATTTAACTTAGACAACCAAAAGTTGTGTTCTATTATTAAACTTTATATGTATATTTATTATGTTTGTAACTTGACTACTTTTAAATGGGATTACCTTTCTTACTAAAATTTAATATATTAATTGTTATATAATTTAGTTCTTAAATTTGATACGAATGTCTTATCAGTGAACCAATAAGGTGATCCTTTTGGATATCTAGTTCAGTTTTGAAAACGCTAACATTTACATACTCTTAGTTTTTAATGTGCAGAAACATATATAAAGAACCCCTATTAATTACATATTTTGAAAACCATACAAGATTTGTCAAGTTGAATGAATTATATTGTCTTGTAAGATTGATAGTCGATACAAATAGACACCTTTTATTGATCACCTAGTTTTTTTAACACTCGCAATAGCAAGTGTTGAGTTATAACTTTCTAGATAATGTAATTACTCTGTAAAACTAAAATACAAAATTTTAAGAATTTTTTTTATCTTTATTATATATTTTTAATGATTAATGACGTGCCTTTATTATTATGTATTCAAAATTTTATTTAGTTTTATTCTTCTATTATGCGACCTGACCCGACTAGGATTGAAAAACATAAGATGTACCGATAAATACTCGAGCAAAGAAGAATTTTTTGATACTGGTTTGTAACCGCCCTCATGTATCAAGATTGTAAAATTCTCAATATCTTTTTGGTAGATTATAGTAACGTACAATGTCCCATAAATATTATTGTGGTTGTAATGAACACACTCGAAACAAATGATACTCTTTATTCTTATTACATCTTTAGTTTACATCGAAAACAAACACACTCATACACACACATATATATGTTTTGGTTGTATGTCATTTATTTAAATAACTTAGGGCAACCATAAACTTCACAAAACGAGTACACAATCAAGAACAAACAACCCAAAAGTGTCAAAACAACCATCAACACTTTCTGGGAACCATGCAGTCCTTTCTTCATAAACTTCATAGCCTTAACCGCAAACTTTTTGTTGTAATACTTGTTAAGTTCCCTAACAGTCTTGTTATCCCTCACATCGGTCGACTTGTTTATCCCGTTAAACAAATCGACAATATCTTTGTTGCTCATGTTACCTTCGATTATCCTATTATATCTGAGCAACATAACATCTTCCTCAGTGTCTATGATCCCACTCATCAAATCAATATATTGTGCCAATACCATTGTTGAACTTGATGTCGCGATCTCATAGGCAACCAAGTTTCTCAACACGGCTTCTGAGTAGACTTTAAGAGTGATGACCGGAAGGTACAAAGTGGCTTCGGGTGCTACAAATTTAGTGTCCCTAATCCCCCCGGTCGAAGGGTTAAAGTTGATGTGCCCGTATTTCCTTAGAGATGACACCGAAGGGATATCGATCTCTATGGCATGTGGATGATCATTAGCATCTTCTTTTTTAAATTTTTTGCCTATATTTAACGCTTGTAATAAATCAGCATATATCTCACCCCATGGGATGTTTCCTATGGCACCAAAAATCTTCCCAAATCCTTTAAACTTGATTTTTGGCACAATCTCCTCTATCTTTTTCATTTCTTTGGTAACATTATCTGTGTCTTTACTCTCATTCTTCTCATTACCTATTGGCTCATCACGCCATACAGGAATGTTCGACTCATCTTCAGGCGACTCGTTATTGACAATTAAACGGTACATAAGATCAAGAAAATGCAAATAGTTTGTGGTTTGAATGCAAGAATTTAAATTGGGAGTTAATTTGAGGGGAGAATGTTCCTTACAATACTCTATCATCATGGGGAGCAACTCAAAGTCAGCTTGAATGATCTTTTGTATTTCATTCAAGATCACCAAGGGGATTTGGTTTTCGAGTACCATCATGTCTCTATAGAGTAATTCATACCTCATCAACTTTTTAGGTATGAATTGTTCCATTTGACCATAATGCTTGAAAACATGAAGTAAAAACAAGCCATCGATCGCGAAGATCCATGCTAATGCGTCCCCATCAAGGTCTAGATACTTGTGGTAACACGCACGGATCATGAGCTCCATCTCGTTCTTTTTGAGTTCATTGATCACCAATACCTCAAATGGCTGGACATGGTTATAACGTTCCACAAATGCTTTAACAACAGCCACTTTGTACCTCTCCATTTGGTAGAGATGAGTAGCGAAGTGGTGATAAGGGCCGAGAGCGATAGCTTGAGGTACATACGCCTCGGGCTTGAAACGGCTTATGAAATTTGGGACATTGAACACGCATATTCGAATGTGGCTAACGTCAAAGCCCACCTCGTCTTCAAAATTTTTGCTGATTTGTTCTACCCATCGCTCCATCTCTTTGTTTTTAATTAGATACATAGTTTGTACAACATGGTAACTTCTATTTATAAGAACACTAAAGTAGATCCATCGATTCACTAATATTATAAAAAGGAGATACCAAACAAAGATGGCTTTTTAAGGTAATCATCACAAACACAATAATTTAATCTGATTTTTCTAGTTAATTGTTAGTCAAACTTTTAGTTAGTTGTTTAAACATACCTTGAGATTCTTTGTTCTTGTAGTTTAAGAATACTTGTCTTTAAGTATTCTTTATCTATTGTTGAAGCAAGGATTTGCGGGTCCATTGTGAATCAGTGCTCATGTGAAACACACATCCGACGTAAGAATAAATATATGTGTTAATGAGAAGTATTATGGAATGGTTCTTGGTTACATTGTTTAGATTCAGGTATATATGATTTCTGTTAGATTCAGTGGTATCTTGGTTATGTTTATTTATCAAAACTGTTTTGATAATTATTAATCGAATTAATAATAGTTAACGTAGTGGAGTAAAATTAAATACCAAAAGTGAACCCGACAAGATCTGGGTTACAAACAATGCAAATACAGAATAATATTTAACCTACTGATGAGATTTAATATACTTTTGTGGTTAATGATTAACCGTTTGGGACACCGAGGTACAACGATTAATTGCTAGAACACGAATGAACACAAGTCGGTACACGATTAGATGGTGTAGGACGGGATCTAGATCACGGGTTTGGGATGTCACGATCACACGAGTCGCGACAGTGGTGTGATGGTGATCGCTGTGGTGGGATTGTTATGGAGTTTGCAAACAAGAAAATAAATTGGGTCAAGTGTTTTACCCTAATGATTCCATTATAATGATAATAAATCCCTAGCGGGCCTCGGGCCCGGTTGGATTAGTTTAGCCCACGATTAAACCAAAACCCGTAACAATAACGTTTAATAAATAAAAATTTATACTAAATAATTTATAACAATTATAAATTATAAAACCCCGATATAGTTCGTAAACACCAATTAATCAAATTAAGTGGACTTAATATTTGTTGCCCAAGTTGTAACTCTTACGGGTCATAACTCGGTTGGTAACATGGATTGAATCGAACCCGTACACAAAAAATCCAACACTTCATCCACGATAACATCAAAAATAATATCTTCGTTTGATCTTCAAAGAAGAACAAAATTTTATTAATATATCGATGCTTTATAGATCAATGCGCATGAATTACATCAATACGTACGTGGATCTACATAGACCTTCAAATCAAACGAACCAACCAACTCTATATATACATTCAAATGGCATACTATGTAACCTGTTTGCGCGCAATCATAAGCGCCGTTAATTGCAAAATGACTAAAAATTAACGAACACAACAAGAAGTAAGTCGAAACAACCGTTACAATTTTCCATCATTTGTACACATATATCTTCACAAACCCATATGCTCTAACTTTCGTTTTAAGCCGATAATACTCATTCATCATAACAGCAGTATCATAACTTTAAAACTTTTTGAAGATATTTTATTCATCCTATTCAACAAATATGCAACCTGCGTAATTTGTTAAGTCCCCTTTCAAGATATCAGCACTTTGAAGCAAATGCCAATCCTTATTTATATCAAGAATCCTGTTGGGTTAATCAGGTTTGTTCGCGGTCAAACGGGTCAGTATTTTGCGGGTCAAGAGATTAAATGGGTCATTGAATGGTAGGTCACGGTTTATGGGTCGGTTTTTATTAATTAGTATTTTTGTTTGTTTTTATTAAGGAATCAAATAAATGGTAGAAAGTCATGGGTTGACCGAGTATGTAATGAACGTTGGGGAGTGGCTTCTATTTAGGGACATGTGAGTCAAGTTTGTTTTGTTTGTTATTTGAAGTTTTCCTTTAGTTCCCGATGATGTATCCATATCTAAAGGCTTATCTATACTATATATAAAGTATTTAAGAGGAGTATTTTAAGATATCTTAAAATTAAGAACACATGTTTTACCCTTAATGCATAATGTACAATCATTTTTAAGGGTAAATAGTAATTATATCATTATGTACGGATTACCTCCTTATAATTTATTACATAATAACCCTACACTTACTAACACTTACATAAAAGTTTAACAAATTTGAACTATTTGATATTTTAAATTTGCACTAGTTTAGGAATTTAAGAACTAATTAGTCAACCCTATCCATTATTTTACGGATTTAGTAACCAATTGTTAAATAAAGTTTATATTTTTGAGTTAATAGTGAATAAAAAAATCAAATTTAAACCTTTATATTAACACTTACGTAAAAATATAACAAATTTGAATTACTAATAAGTAAAGTTATTTTGAAAATGTTGTGAAAGAAAAAGACCCTAAGTGGTAGGAATAGCCTCTGTGCCAAGGAAATGACAAAGAGAACCAAGGTTTTTGATTAATAACCATTTGGTAGAGTTTCAACAAAGTGATTTTCAGAAGACCAAGTCATTACATGTAAGGAATATATCATTAACATAGATTATGAAATAGCAAGTAATGTTATTATGATAATATATTAAAATGGATCCATGGACTAGTTAGTTTTTAAAACCTAAAGCAATTAGAAATTTTGTGAGCTTAGTGTACCGAGCTTAAAACCCTTGTTTAAGACCGTAGAGAAATTCTTTAGTTTGCAATTATGTGTGGGAAATTATGGGTTAGTGCATCCGGGTGATTGGATTATAAGACGTACCATGAAGGAATGCATTATTGAAATCAAGTTCTCGAGGTGACCAAATTTTTTGAGAGGATAATAGCAAGGATAGTAGAATAGTAATATGTCTGTTACTAGCCTAAAGCTATCAAATAATATTTTCCATGTTGTTGGTGGCCACGAGATGGACTTTATTCTTGGCAATAAAGCCTTCGAGGTTTTGTTTCAGTCGAAAAACCCATTTGTAACCGATGGGTGCCTATAATGAACATGAAACAAGTTCCTAATATGGCATTTGAAGTATGGAATTAAACTTACAATGCATTGCTATTCGCCAATCAGGTCTATTAAGAGTTTGAGTATGGTTTGATGGCTCCAAGGTTGAGGGAATATGATGCTAGGTGGTTGAGTTAATAAATTTAGGATTACAGTAGTTTGTGTTTGTCTTTTATTGTCAAGGAAGAAGAGAGTATGTGAGGAATAGGTGAGTTGTGTCGTGATGGATAGGTTGTGAGAAGAAAGAGAGGTATATATATAGGGTGGCAGGAAGTGTTGTGGGTGGACGTGAACTATAGGAATTATCAGGATCTTTTAGCTGAGTTTGTGGATTATATGGCTGGTGTTGGTTATGACCCGAAGGTGTTTTGTTGTTATGGAGGTTGGCATGTGCGACAAGAATAAATGGGTGGGTATGTGGTTGGAGGAGGAGAGAATGAGACAAATGTAGAAGTAAGGTAAGTCATCCTAAGAAGACATGGTAGTAAAAAAGTAAGGAAGAACAAAGGGTTAAGGGAACGAAGGGCGATGGGTGAGGAAATATAAGAGCTTGGGGGTGGTAATATTAATTAGAAGAAAAATAGAGTTGGTTGCAAGTAAGGTTAAAACATGTGTGGGTGGTGTTTATTGTGTAGTTTTTGTGAGAAAGCTTTTCAAAATTGGTAGTGGCGGAGTGGAACGAAGAGTGCTTTTGTATGAAAATTGAAGATTGATCAATTCTACATGTTAGAAAAGATAACAACGAAAAATTTCAAGGTTAAATCGTTTTTAGGTGTATGTGGAGGAAAACTAAGGAAGATGCACGGAGAGGAACGATGTTAAAGTTTGTAGGTTGTGTAGGATCGAAGCTAGGGGTAACAAAGACATCCATAAAGTTTAGTTAGAAATAATTTGGAGGTTTATTGAACGTGCATTTAAATGGACTATGATGATAAATGGTGCTAGCGGTAAGTGAGTAAATGAGGTATAATACAGCATGACTCAAAAACAAAAATAGGAGCCCAACATAGTGAAGTAAGGCGAGTCCAGTTGATAATTTGATAGTGTTGATACTCAATAATCTCATTTAGTGTAGTTGTATGAAAAGTAATGGTGTAATTAGATATGCAATTAGTTTGAAGAAAGAAGGTTAGTCTTTAATATTTACTCATGATAATTGTTGCCAAATGGTAAGTTATGGTTTTATTAGTTGAACAAGATGCATAACAAGCATGAAAACCAGACATGGAGTTTTGAAGTAAGATCTAGACTCTTAATAATAGACATAATATACTGATGGAAGGGTGTCTTAGGTTGTGATACCAATCAAAAAATAATGCTTTTATGGTATAGTTAACTTGAGGTGTGGATGGTAGGGTTGCATGATAGCATAATCAATGTTCTCCCTAACATAAGGGCGTAAATGAGTCAAGTCGGCTCGAGAGCTACTTGAGATTGGCTCGATAAAAGCTCGAATGAGCCGAGTCTAAACGAGCTCGAGCTCGATCTTGAGCCTGATTTCAAAATCGTTAGTTAGCTAGCTCGAGCCCGAGCCTTGTTTGCGCAGCTCTTAAACTTCTAAAACTCTAAGAAAACCATCGTCCATTAACATTCACAGGCACCATCCATCTTCTACGGACTATTTCCACCGGTGACCAGACCTCTGGTCGTCTTCTTACTCACCAATCGCGACCTGCTTGCCCATTGAATCCTGCAATCGTGGTAAGTTTTTGTTCTTCATCGACCAATACTTGTTTGAAATGTATTCATCCATGGTAAGTTTTTTTCTTCATTTTGACTTTCATCAACGATTCAATAAGATTCAATGCTTACCTAAGTACCAGTCATTAGGTTATTTTTCTTCTTTTGTTTTGAACTTTTGATGTCAACTTTTAACTTTCGTCAACGATTCAATGGGTACCAATTGTTTAAAAGTATTTTTTTGTTTTGACTTTATAAAATAATTGTTTAAGAACTAGCTACTGTTTAGTTTTGTTTAGATATAACAGTTGTTTGAATCTTGAAAAGCAATTGGTTTGACTTTGGATTGTTCCATACTTGCTGTTAAAATGTTGGTAAAATGTATTGTTTTGTTTGACACCTATTGAACTAACATGAATATATTGTTTTGTTTGACACTATTGAACTTTAATGAATATATTGTTTTGTTTAAAACCTGTTGTTATGCTTGATAATCTTTTGAAAGTCTTAATACATTGTTCTGTTGTAGGGTGTTTTGCTTTAGTTTTCTTTTAATTAGTTTTTTTGAATTAAAACCTATTATTTGTTTGTTGGTGCTTTTGTTAGGTGTATATTAATGAGAAAGACGAGTGACACAATCGAATAAGCCCAATGCAAGGCTCCACTTCAAATCCAAACAAGGGATAACATGAATACATTAATATTGTGTGGAAGATCTTAATGATCCAAATGATTAAAGTGTGAAAGGTTATGAAGAAACAATTGTAAAAGAAAAAAACTACCGAAGAAGTTGGTGGCGAAGATGATGTGGTGCTAAAGAATAAACGCCAAAAGAAGTCAGAAGTGTGTGAAGACTTTATTGAAATTACTTATTCAAATGGAACGGAAAAAGTTGAGTGCATTCACTGCAAGAAAAAGCTAGCAAATAATAAAACCTTAACGACATCAACTTATAAAAGATACATGGATATATGTATGAAACACAAACAATTCATAAGAACTCAACAATGGCTGAATTTTCAGCTAGTTGATGTAGACATGGGATATAATAAGCCTCCTCCATTAATTGGATCCAATGCATAGTACGATGCTAACAAGATGAGGGCAATAGCGAATTGGTTGATGGCAACTGAGCAACCCTTTACTACGGTAAAAGATGACATGTTTGTATATACTAGTATGAAGCCCGCGCTTTGCAGCGGAAAGTATGATGTCTTTAAGAAATTCAAAATTGTAAACAAAATGGATCGTAACAGATGTTTATGATCTTTATTGTAGCATCAAAGGTTGAGTGTTTGGTCATTGCAATCAAAATGTCAAAGGAACAGTAAACATTCGTCTTTATATCAATGACTGGTCACTGGTTTTGATCACCAAACTTAGAGTGGATGTATGTGTAATACGCTTGATGGAGACAAAATCAATCTCAAATAACCAAATAATTCACTAATATAATGCAAGTTATAGTTCAATATCACATAATTTCTAACCTCACTTTTTAATATGTCGCTCACTTATAATTCGTGTGCAAGCCTAGTTTTGAAATGCTTTAATATTCTATCATCACATGTGTATATATATAATCCTATGTTTAGGCATGTCTCATGATTATTGAAAATATATATCTTCATGCTAGCAGACCAAACAATTAAAAATTACGTCAAAATGAGCAAAATGTATTATGAACAAATATATATATGTGATGTATGTAAAGTTTGCTCCTTGACTTTATTATGTAATTACAGACAATACATAAATGTTAATTTTGTCAATACATTGTTTTAAAATTCGAACACGAAGAAAGACAACTAATACAAAGAAAAGGCAACACCTTCAACAAGTGAAAATGCAATGTCAATTGAATAATGTGAAATTTAACTTTTGGATGGTCAAATTCAGTTATGACCCCATTTCGAACCTGTAACATAAAGTTATAATAATGATAAGTCATGATATTAACAAAACCTTGCCCCAGGTAATCCTAAAAGAGACCATACTAAAAGGCTTCTGAGAGATGGATGAGATATTTCAGAAGCAACACACAATAATCAAAACAATTGAGAACTATTTTATGCATAATTATTGGTGGGGTAGGAACATTAAATAGCCAGGTACTTTCTATTTTCCTATTTCTGATCTTATATTCTTCTATCACGTTAATAAAAAAGAATGCAAAACAACTAGATAAGAACTCTTGATGTTTGCATAATGTTTCAGTTATAATCTGCAACCTATTCACCTGAAATTTTAGTGTCTGTAAGCTTCGATTAGTGCCCTATTCACCTGCAACCTGACAATAACAATATGATCAAACTTCACAACTCTAATGTGTAGTCTTGTTTGATCCTATCGTAAAAATTATGGCACAATTCACGTTTTCATCAGCGTTGGCTACTACCGCTACCGTGATCCTATTGATTGAAGTCTTGTTTGATAACTTGTTGTCGTCGTTGTTTGTTTGAGGTCGTCGATGATTCAAGTACTGCTCCGCATTCTGGTAGCAATAATGAAGCCACGATTTCATTAAATGGGGTGACGGTTACTGAGCGTATTCAGTTGTTGCCATTGAGAAGGTGTGAAGAAGACAAAGGATTGAATTTCATTGAATAAGGTAATTGCAAGCGGTGAAGACTAAAGAGGCATAAGTTTAAGCTACAATGAAAGCGCGTGTCTTACATATTGTGTGAAATTACCTTATTGTCCCACTAAAATGTATTATATAGTAGTAAAAATAAAGATGATAAAGACAGCAAATCCTATGTTTGAGAAGATTAATAGGGCTATTATAAGGTTTGATTGCTTCAATGTTTATGAACACGAGAGGAAAAAACTAAAAGCCCTTGTAAGCGAAGCCTCGAATACGAGTTTGACAATAGATTGTAGGAAATCCTCTCACCAAAGAATTAAGTATATGGTCATTACGGGATACTTCATTGATCAAAATTGGAGGTTTGATAATTTCTTTCTATTCATTTACTTATCATGTTATATCTTTTTACTAATTTCTTACATTTATTTATCGTGAAGCCGTTAAATATATAAACGACTCCATTTTGTCAAAATGTCATTCCTACAAGTCTCTGACAAGGAATGAAAAGAGACGGTTTCCCTCCATAATTTATTTTGTATATTTATAATTTATTATTGATGTATATCTCCAATAACTTAGTCAACAAGTTGTTATAGTTAGCATGGAAGTCTCCATTTATTTCTCCTGTATTCTATTATATATTTTCATCTTATTCATGAATGAAAGTACGAATCTTTCTTCCAACATTGAATCTCTCTATACCTTCATATGGTATCAGAGCAAGGTTCAATCCATTCATCTCCTCACTCGTCACCTTCATCTTCACCGACACACTCTAGACGTGCTTCGCCTACACCCATGTCAACAGAAACTTCATCTTTGTTCATCAATCCTTCCATGAAGGATCTTACTCTTGTAACCCTACCAGCCACTCTAAAACTCACATCCTCAAACTACCTTGCATGGAAAACCCAAGTTGAAGCTTTGCTTCATGGATTGGATCTGTTCAAGTTCATCGACGGGTCGCACACCGCACCCAAACCCACTGTAAATGAAGATGGTACGGAACTTCCTCACAAAGACTTTTCTATTTGGTTTCGGCAAGATCGGTTGTTGTTCGGTGCACTTGTGGGTAGTCTATCTCCTCAGATCGTCCCGCTCATCACAGGGGCAACATCATCGTATGAGGCTTGGCAAACGTTAGCTAAAACATATGCATCTCCTAGTCGAGGCCACATCAAGCAATTGAAGTACCGGCTTAAACAAACCTCTAAAACTCCTACTCAATCGATCACCGAATATATGCATGATATCAAGACCATTGTTGATGAACTAGCGATTCTCGGTAAGAAGATGGATGATGAAGATGTGATCGACTCCATCTTAAATGGTCTAGACCAAGCGAGCTACAAACCGATCTTGGATGCTATTCACGCTCGAGACAACACCATTTCCTTTAATGAGTTGCATGAAAAACTCATTAATCATGAGTTGTCATTGGCGCAACAAACCTCTCTGAATGGTATTCATCAACCCTCATCAGTCTTCTTCATGCAAAACCGAAACAGTGGTAAGCCTTGGAATAACAACCACAACACTCGACAAGGAAGTTCTTCACCCGCTAATGTATCTTTTCCTCACAACAAGCAAGGCAATTCATCTGCAGGTTTACTCCCCACACCCTCCCAACCTACTGGAAATCGCCCCTACCTTGGCAAATGTCAATGGTGTCACCAACGGGGTCACTCTCTTAGCAACTGCAGCTCCTTCAAAAAGACATATCCTACAGCTTCTGTTCCTGTTTATAACCGTAACACGCAAGGCAAAAATGCACAGGTGCATATGATGAACACCAATGATGGAAACTCAACGAATTGGCTCTTCGATAGTGGCGCTTCTCATCACGTCACAAACGACTTGAACAACTTATCTCTTCATTCACCATATGATGGAACGGAAGAGCTTGTAATCGGTGATGGTTCGTGCCTTAAAATCACTCATATTGGTTTTCTCATTATTCACACTTCACACACACCGCTAATTCTTAAACAAGTTTTATGCGTACCATCCTTATCTAAAAACATAATCTCCATCTCTCGATTATGCAATGATAATAATCTTCTCATTAAGTTCTTTGATTCTGTTTTTGTTATTAAGGATCGGGCTTCGAAAGTCAAACTTCTCCAGGGAATGGCAACAAGAGGAATGTATGAGCTTAGCTCATCTTCATCATCATACCCTTCTGTCTTCTCCATGCAAAGAACCGATTCTGCGACATGGCACCACCGCCTTGGACATCCGCACAATAAAGTTTTCAAACTTTTATCATCTATTGTTTCTTTTTCTAGTTGTCATGATAATTGTAACTCGTGCCGTATTAATAAAAGTCATCGCTTACCATTTTCAGATTCTTCTCTTATATCTCATGCACCACTTGATTTAATTTTCTCCGATGTTTGGTGTTCCCCGGTTACTTCTTTCGACAATTATAAATACTACATTATTTTTGTCGACCACTTTACAAAATATATATGGTTTTACCCATTAAAGCGCAAATCGGATTCTCTTTCCACATTCATTCGGTTCCAAAATCTCGTTGAAAACTATTTCAACCGAAAAATTAAACAATTTTTTTCGGACAACGGAGGTGAATACACAAAACTTTCAACACACTTAACCTCGTGTGGCATCTCTCATCTCACATCCCCACCCCACACACCAGAGCACAATGGCTATGCTGAGCGTCGCCACCGACACATAGTCGAAACTGGTTTAACTCTTTTATCTCATGCAAAATTACCGGTCACATTCTGGCCTTTTGCTTTTACTACCGCAGCTTATCTAATCAATCGTCTCCCCACAGAAACACTTCACAACTCCTCCCCATTCTTTCGATTATTTACTAGCCAACCAAATTACCAAAAGCTACGTAGCTTTGGTTGCCTATGCTACCCCTGGCTTAGACCATATTCCCCACATAAACTTCATCCCCGATCCAAACCATGTATTTTTGTTGGTTACTCACCCACCCAAAGTGCATACTATGTTTTTGATCCAACCACGTATAAAACATACTCGTCTCGTCATGTTGTTTTTGTTGAGAATGAGTATCCTTTTGAAAAGCTCACTAGATCCTCCACTTCTTCATTTAATATTGATCATTGGGTCCCATTTTCTCTTCCCATATCTACTAACCTTTCATCCCAAACCCATCAACCTACTGTTTCCACTCAACCTATTAATTCTACTACCCCACCCCACTCAAATAATTCCATAAATTCCACCCATCTTGATTCCATTAATCTTCCTACGTTCCCTACTTCTCCTGCCATGCAAACTACATCCACTTTATCGCCACATACCATGCATCATGATTCTGTACCACTCTCCTCATCTCTTGCTCCCACCATCACTCTTCCTCCAAAACCCAACACTCGCCCTCAACCCAAACCAAACTCTCGTTACCACAACTCTGATTATCTATTGTACACTACCACACCCTCTACACCACAAGAACCTCCTACAATTTCCCATGCTTTAAAACATCCCTCCTGGCGTCGGGCCATGCAGGATGAATTCACGGCTCTTGAACGCAACAACACCTGGTCCCTCGTTCCTTCTACTCTTGCTTCAAATCTAGTCGGATGCAAGTGGGTTTATCGCACAAAATATAAACCTGATGGCTCCGTTGATCGTTTGAAAGCTCGTTTAGTCGCCAAAGGGTTTACTCAACGCCCCGGCATCGACTACATTGAAACTTTTAGCCCGGTTCTTAAACCCGCCACCTTACGTCTTATTCTTTCTTTAGCCGTTTCACACCGTTGGTCCCTTCGTCAACTCGACATCAACAACGCATTTCTTCAAGGCACATTGCATGAAGATGTGTTTATGGCTCAACCCCCGGGTTTCATCAACCCATCTTTCCCTACTCATGTTTGTAAGTTAAATAAGGCCATTTATGGACTTCGACAGGCCTCTCGTGCTTGGTATGATGAACTTAAATCATACCTTCTTTCTCATGGTTTCAAACCCACCATCTCCGACTCTTCTCTCTTCACACTCACTGTTGGCTCCTCTCCTATCTTCATTCTCGTTTATGTCGATGATATCATAATTACCGGACCCTCAAACACTCTAATCAATCGTTTTATTCACCTTCTATCTACCAAATTCTCCTTAAAAGACCTCGGATCGCTTTCTTATTTTCTTGGTGTCCAAGTCCTACCCCACCCCCTTGGCATCCTTCTGTCTCAAAAGAAGTACATTTCTGACATTCTTCATAAAGCACATATGAGTGATTGCAAGCCCATCTCAACACCGATTACTTGCTCTGAACCACTTACATTACATGGTGGCACTACGCATCCTGACTCGACTGAGTATCGCACCCTTGTAGGTGCCTTACAATATTTGTCTCTTACGAGACCGGACATTGCTTTCACGGTTAACAGGTTATCTCAATTCATGCATGCCCCTACTTCGAAGCATTGGGCAGCCCTAAAACGACTCTTACGGTACTTACAGGGAACCTTACATCACGGTCTACTGCTTCGTCACACGTCTCCACTGCATTTACATGCTTTTACTGATGCGGACTGGGCCGGGGACAAAGATAATTACCGGAGCACTACAGGTTATGTTGTTTACCTTGGTTCTAATCCCATTTCATGGAGTTCAAAACGCCAAAGCACGTTAGCTCGTAGTTCAACAGAAGCTGAGTTTCGTGCGGTCGCTTCTACTACCACCGAAGTGCAATGGTTATGCTCACTACTTACCGAACTTGGTTTCAGCTCTTCTATTGTTCCCACCATATACTGTGACAATCTAAGCGCAACAACTTACTCCGCCAACCCGGTTTTTCATTCTCGTATGAAGCACTTAGCTTTGGATTTTCATTTTGTACGCGAAAGAGTACAAGCTGGCACCTTACGAGTCACACACATATCAGGGGACGACCAACTTGCTGATGTGCTTACCAAACCTTTACTCAAATCGCGCTTCACTTTATTAATATCCAAGATTGGTCTCACCTCTGGCTCGTCCATCTTGCGGGGGAATGACAAGGAATGAAAAGAGACGGTTTCCCTCCATAATTTATTTTGTATATTTATAATTTATTATTGATGTATATCTCCAATAACTTAGTCAACAAGTTGTTATAGTTAGCATGGAAGTCTCCATTTATTTCTCCTGTATTCTATTATATATTTTCATCTTATTCATGAATGAAAGTACGAATCTTTCTTCCAACATTGAATCTCTCTATACCTTCATAGTCTCCGATACGTAATGCTCATAACTGAGTAAAAGTTGCATTAATCTTTAAGTAATGCTAAGAGAAAATTAAATGTCTTCAGATCTAACGAAATGACATTAAATTCTACACATTAGTGAAGTAAAAGGAGTCAATTATGATTGATAAGAAGGACAATTGCAAAACAATGTATCTTCACTTAGTCTCCCGAGTTGCATCCTTCCACTTAACAAGTAACTCCACTTTGGGCCGGTACATACCTTTCTAGACGACCCGTTCATCGAGAATCTCTTCCGGCTGCAGAACTGTTGGCGAGACCCCAGGCTCGTTGCTCATGACTAAACGTGAATCTGGCATAGTACCCATAAAACGCTTCAAGAGACTCACATGGAACACGTCATGTATAAGAGAGCCTTCTGGTAACTCCACCCTATATGCTACTAATCTAACCCGAGTCACAATTTTGTAAGGCCCAAAAAAACGTATGCTGAGCTTCACTGAAGGTCGATTCACGACACTCGACTGATGGTATGGTTGCAGCTTGATGTAGACCAAATCCCCCACATTAAATTCCAACTCCCGGCGATGACAATCCGCATACGTTTTCATACGGTCCTAGGAAGCGAGGAGGCTAGACCGGAGCTGTTTTAAGAGGAGAGTTAACAAATGCAATGGTTAATAACAACATGATTACCCACTTATATGGATATTACAGGATTCTATCATGTACCAACCTTTTTCTATATACTAACTCAGTGGTTATAAACTTTAAGCGCAGATGCATATAAACAAACAGTATGTGGTTATAAACTTTTGTGTAGTGACTAACAAATGGAACTTCATATGAAAGTATCATGTGAGATTTTTGAACAAATGCAATTTAATCCGATATTTTGTAAGCAGATAAACTAAGGACATATATATATATATAACAGCCAACATATGTGAACTTGAAAGTTAAACAAAGAATACATCAATTGAAAGAAAAATAGTTCAATTAGTCTTATTACTAAAACGATAACGACACTTGCTATAGGGTATTATGCAAAAAAAATCAACTTTAAATACAATTCTGCTCTCAAAAACAATATATTGAAACGTTGGAAAAAAATTAAAAACAAACGCATTTACCGTTTTTCTTTAAATAGTTAAAGAACGAAAGTTATTACAGAAAAATAAAATTATCAAAAATTAAAAAGGTTAAAAACATAAAGATCTATTATGAGGGTGAAACTGAAAGTAAATAATAAATTTATTAATGTGACCATTTTGCCCATAGTCACTATGCAATCCCGTCAGTAACGTTCTTTTCCTACGGATTTGGTCATCGGTGATACTCTCTATAAAGCATCAATATATTAATAGGATTGTGTTTCTTTCTGTAAGGTCAAATGACGAGATTATTTTTAATGTTGTCATGAAGAAAGAATACTTTGCTCACAAGTATTCTCAACCTAAAGAACAAACAATCTAAAGCTATGTATAAACAACTAATGTGTATTTAACAACTAATTAAAGGTTTAGTTAACAACTAATTATTGCAGCTTAAACTTGAAGAACCAGATTAATTTATGGTGTTGTGATGATTACCTTTAGGACCCAACATTCTTTGGTATCTTCTTTTCATAATATTAATGAATCCATGCATCTACTTTAGTGTTCCTATAAATAGAAGTTATCATGTGGTACCAATTATGCATCTAATCAAAAACATAATCCAATAACAGAAATGGAATTTCATTCAATTTCAAATGTCAGTTTTAGCAAAGAACGTTGGGTAGATCAAATCAGCAAGAATTTCGACGAAGAGGTGGGCATCGATGTTAGCCACGTTCCTGTTTGCGTGTTCAATGTCCCTAAATCCATAAGTCGTTTTAAGCCCGAGGCGTATGTGCCTCAAGCTATCGCGCTTGGCCCTTATCACCACTTCGAGCCTCATCTATACCAAATGGAGAGGTACAAAGTGGCGGTTGTTAAAGCGTTCTTGGACCCTAACCAAGTCCGTTCATTCGAGCTTTTGGTGATTGACAAACTCAAAACCATCGAGCCTATGATCCGTGCGTGTTACCACAAGTATCTAGACCTTAATGAGGACACATTAGCGTGGATCTTCGCCATTGATGGTTTGTTTTTACTTGATCTTTTCAAGCATTACGGCGAAATGGAAAGATTCATACCGAAAAAGATGATGAAGTACGAAACACTCTATAGAGACATGATGGTACTCGAAAACCAAATCCCCTTGGTGATCTTGAATGAAATACAAAAGATCATTCAAGCTGACTTTGAGTTGCTCCCCATGATGATAGGATATTGTGAGGTACATTCTCCCCTCAAACTATCTCGCGATTTAGATTCTTGCAATGGTACCGCGAACTACTTGCATTTGCTTGATCTTATGTATCGCTTAATCGTCAATAACGAATCGCCTAAACATGATTCGTACCGTCAGTCATTTCATGAGCTACTAGCTAATGGCATGCATGGGATTACAAAAAAAGAGCATGGTATTAGAAACATGGAAGATATAAAGGAAATTGGACAAAAGTTAAGTAATTTCAAAAAATTTGGGAAGATGATTGGTGTCATAGTAAGCATCCCATGGGGTAAGATATGTGATTTACTAGGGTTAAATATAGGCAAAAAGTTTGGCGATGAAGATGTCGAAGATCACCCTCGTGTCACGGAGATTGATGTCCCTTCGGTGTCATCTTTAAGCAAATACGGGCACATCAAATTTAGCCCTTCCGACGGAGGGATTAGGGACACTAAATTTGTAGCAACCGGAGCCATTTTATACCTTCCAGTCATCACTCTTGAAGTCTACTCAGAAGTCGTGTTGAGAAACTTGGTCGCCTATGAAATCGCGACCTCAAGTTCGACGATGGAACTAGCACATTATGTTGATTTGATGAGTGGGATTATAGACACGGAGGAAGATGTTATGTTGCTCAAAAGTAAGGGGATAATCAAAGGTAACATGACGAACAAAGAAATCGTAGATCTATTTAACGGGATGAACAAGTCGAGCGAGCACGCTAGGGGTAACGAGACCGTTAAGCAACTCAACAAGTATTACAACAATATGTTAGCGGTTAAGGCGTGGAAGTTTATGAAGAAACGAATGCGTGGTTCACGAAAAGTATTGACTGTTGTTCTTACACTTTTGGCTTGCTTGTTGATGATTGTGTACTCATTTTGTGAAGTTTATGGTTGTCCTAAGTTATTTAATAAAATGACATAGAACCAAACCATATATGTATATATGTGTGTGTTTTATTTTGGGTGTAATGTTGGAGCATAAAGGCTATATAATTAGTTTAGATTGTTTGTAATTTGTATTTTTAATATGTTGGTCTTGTATAGTTGTTTTTGTTTGTTAATATTGTAATTATAATATAGTTAAAGTTTTAGAATGTTTGTACTAAATAATCAAAATTACCTGCAGGTCTCACTTAGTATAAATATATCAGTGTTCTAAGTCATTTCTAATGTTGAATAGAACTTGTTAGAGAGAACATGATGTACTGATCATTTGCTAATAAGAATTGTGTACTGATATTTATTTCTCATGTTCAGTTCTTGTTATGCTTGATTGTATGTTTGATTGATTCTCACACACGATGTGTGTTACTTGGATTCCACATATTGTAATATGTTTGTGATAGAAACTTGAAGTTCCGCGAGGTACAAGATTTCATTTGTATGACTGGTCGTTAGACTATTTTACTATAATGATAACTAGTTTAGAAACTCGTATACTATACTTGTTGAATTAAAAATTTAAATTAATAGTTGTTAAATTAATATTTAGAAATTATACAATAATTTTTTGAAATAAGATATGATTAAACTTACGTATTATTAATACCTTAGGTAATAAAAAAATAACAACATTTTTTTAAAACCAACAGTTTTTTTTTTTACTTTCCATTTTGTATAAACAATGTTATTTTTTCCAAGTTGTTTATTATAATAAGAAATATGTTTTTATTTTATTAAAAATTATTTTATAGTTTGAAAAGGATATAAATAATAATATTAGATAACATTTAATATTATTATTAAATGTTTTACTTTGTATGCAAATGACATATGACAAATTTGATATGGGATAATAACATATGACAAAATTAGTATGAAAATATAACATGTGACGAAATATATTTTTAAAAGGTATGTATAATATTATTAGACAATGTAATTAAAAAATAGTTTAGAATAGACCGTGTAAATATACAAATGTATTTATGCCTCTTGGGCAACCTATTTTGGAATACATAGACAATCACATATCTAGGTTAGAGCAACGATATCAGCATAACTAAATTCCAACATTTGCTCTTTCGAACTAAAATAAGGCTTTTCTTCTAGTTCGTCAGCAATCGAACATAGTCTCTAGTTACTTATCGATTTCTTAAAAAGTTTTTGTATCAGTGGAAATATGTCAGCTACTTAGTCATCTGAACTCTAATGCTCTATAGTAATCGTTCCATCCTGAACCGCATCTTGCAAGAAGTGAAATCTGACCACGATGTGTTTGCACCTTCCATGAAATACAGTATTTTTGAACAATTTTATAGTAGATTTATTGTCACAATTAACGACCATGCTTTCATTCAACTTTGATCCAAATGCTTCAAGAATGACCTTGCTGCTACAACATTACATAGCCTGACATGCTTTTGATGTCTCCACGATCACATATAAACTCATTTTTAGTGAATAGTTCTTGTCTTGCTTTTTCACCATGTTGATACCATACTCCGAAAGGCAAAATCTAATGTCCGTTAAGTTTATGGTACCTCAACACCCGTTTAGTAGCTGCAAAATGATCTTTAATGGGCTTTGCCATAAATCGGCTAATCAAGCTCACCACAAAGTAAATATTAGCTTGTCTGGTTGTGATGGCTTACAATGAGTTGCTTGAAGACATCTCAACTAGCTTCCGTTTAGCTTGATGTACCTTACCTAGGGGTGTTTAAATTCGGATATCCGAATTTTGAATAGTGGATTAAACTATCCGAATCAGTATCCGAATTTTTCAGATATCCGAAATTTTGAATTGGGATACAGATTCGGATATCCGAACGAAAATTTTGTAAGTAGTGTTAATTTTTAGCTCGGTAGTGTAAGAACTTTAATATATATAGAGTTCGCCCCTCATAAAATAGCTTACTTTCGTCCTCGCCCCCTATGGACCATAGCAATCATCCACTTATCATCTTTCATTGCTTCAACATAAGTTTGAGGATCTTGGTCATGAATATCCTTAATGACATTCAACTAATCTTAATCTATGGTTCAATCTGTTGGATCATAAGAGGCTGTTGCAACCAAAACAATATCACTTAGAAGATTTTGAGTACTACATGCAAAGGTCTTCCGAAGCCAAGTGTGGGACTTCCGAAGGAAGAAAGAGTTCTTCCGAAGTCTAAGTGTAAAATACACTTCCGAAGGAGAACTCCAACTTCCGAAGGTAAAGAAGCTACTTCCGAAGGTTCAAGACTTGAAGACAAAGTTCTGAAGTCAACTTCCGAAGAATAAAGAAGTCCTTAAAGCCTCGGAAGCATAGAAGCATCTTCCGAAGTATAAGTGGCTTCGGAAGAACTTGCTCTTCCGAAGCCAGTTAACCTTCGGAAGAACACTTCTATTATCCAGTAGACATAAGTATGGTCTGTCTGACAGTCCGCTGCAAATCTCTGAGATACTGCATGGCGTTTTCTCAAAAGCCATGTAGTTGACCATACTTTAATCTACTGTTTACCTTTTCATGTTAAGTACAATTGCCATCTTTAGTTGGTGACAAAAGGTAAGTCATGGACATGTCATGACTACCATATCTTAGATAATACTTTATCTAAGATACCTTAACTATAGCATTGTAGTATATGCTTTAGTCTTAGGTTTCCAGCTGGTATCAAGTATAACCGGCTGTAGGATCTAGTATATATAGTTTCTCATTGTAACTCTTGTAGTATGCTTGTAAGTGTCTTGTAATCTTGAGTTGAGAAATAATATATACAAGTGCCTTGAAAATACTTCTGCTTGTTGTTACTTATTATATTACTATCAACTCTTGCCAAAGACGTTGCTTCATCTTGTTTGAGTGACTATTATAAGTGAGTTTGAGAGAAAAACAAGTGTTAAGTGACAAAACCCGATCCTGCAATTGGTATCAGAGCTTTTTAGGCTCTTGATTGTAAGATCTTACGATCCCAATCAACCAAGTTTTTCACTCCTCCTTATACCTCACTCAAAAATGGCCCTCAACAAATCTGAAGTCGAAATAGGAACGATGACCAAAGCTCCTATCATCGATCCTGAAAACTTCAGGTCTTGGAGCAGAAGAATGGAAGGCTTCATCAGATACCAGGATAGCAAGATGTGGCAGTCCATCGTGAATGGCCCGTACAAGCCAAAAGTTGCTGGTGGAAACGGAGCCATGATCGAAAAGGATGTCGAAGACTATTCTGATGAAGATAGGAAGAGGCTCGACATTGACAGCAATGCTATGACTGTTCTCATGACTGCAATCCCAAACTCCATCATGGTGGGGTTTGAGCACTGCAAGTCAGCCAAAGAACTCTTTGATGCACTTGCTCAGATGTACTCGAGCTCTAATGATTCAAAGAAGGACTCACTGAAGCAGCAGTTCGAGAACTTCACCTATGTTGCTGGAGAAACTTTTAGCCAGCAATACTTCAGGTATATGGATCTTCTCTCCTCCCTCCAATCTGTGGGAATCACTCAAGAACTAAGAGATCTTACCAGAAAGTTCATGAGTGCTCTACCCAATGAGTGGACTTTCTACTGTGTCTCCATTAAGAGAACAGAGAATTTAAACACTCTCACCATGACCGAACTTTATGGGATCCTAGATGGATACCGTTTGGAAATGGAAAGCAAGAAGGGTCACCAAGCAAGCAGACCCTTGAGCCTTCCTGCTAGCAACGCTTTAATGGTTGCTGAAGGCTCAGGTATCCCACAGTCTCAGCAGTACCTGTCATACACCCAGCAGCCATCTTGTTCTTCTGGGCCTTACATCACATTCCCTGAGACTCCAAGGTCTCATCAAGCTCAGCAGAGCTCCTTTCAGGAGGGCTGTGCGTTTGTCTCAGGGAGTGGACACTCCAATGATCATCAGTTCTGCTTTGATGATCTTGAGTGCTTTAGTCCAGATGACATAGAGTATGTGGACATTGTCCAGCAAATGGCTCTCCTTACCTACAGAGCGAAGAAGTTCTTTAAGAGAACTGGAAGGCAATTCCCTCAAAACCCAATCACTAGCAAGTTTGGGTTTGACAAAAGCAAGGCTAAGTGTTACAACTGTAACCAGCTTGGCCACTTTGCAAGGGAATGCAAGGCTCCCAAGTCCAACCCGGGAACCTCACAGGCCTCCACACATCCTTCTACACCAAAGCCCAATGGAAAGTCAACTGAAACTGCAGCTATGGCTCAAGAAGTTGACTGGAGCTTTATGGTTCAAGATGTGACTCCTGCTCAAGCACTCATGGCAGGAACAGATGAAAATAAGGTATATGAACATCTCTGTACCCCTGCTTGTATTGCTAAGGTTAAGTTGTACCAGGACTACAATATGGAAATTAAATCCGATATTGAGTCTTTAAATGTGTTAAAATCTGATTTTAAGAGAGCTGAATCTGACTACCAAAAGAAAATTGAGGAGTTAGAGAAAACTGTATCTCTTTTAAAACATGAACACACCAACTACAAGACTCAAATCAAGGATTTAATATCCAAATTGACTGAGGCTCAAGCCCAGCTTGTCACAGCTGAGGCTCAAGCCAGGAAGTATGCTATTGCTGAGCAAAACTTCCAAGCCATACTTGCATCATCCTCTCACTCCAAACTTTGTTATCAAAACAAAAGTGGGTTGGGAACCAATGAAATTGCTCCACCACACTCTTATGAGTCTGTAAGACAACCAAGATGTGGTACTGAAGAGCAAGAGGTTCCATCTGTTGACCCACCTTGTAAAGAGTCAAAGAGTGATGCAACTGTGGAGACCATGACCATCACAGGGAAGGAACAGGTAATTGAGCCCTCCCAGACCAATGATGATCAATCTCTGACCACCAAAGCCAGAAGAAGCAGGGCTAAAGCAGCCAGAAAAACTGCCAAGAAGGTGGCTGAATCCAAACTGAAGATAGACCCAAAGCAAAAGGGTGTATTCATATCAGCAGGATTCCAGGTGGTTGGACCTTCTGATTCAGGAAAGGAGTATAATACCAGTACTCCTGTCCTACCAAAGGATCAGAAGTTAAAGGGAAAGGTTGCTGATGAGGAGAAAAAGAACAAGAAACAGCAACCCTCCAATTCCCAGAAAATTAACATTGCATGCATAATGTGTGGTTTGCAAAATCACATGGCTAAAGATTGTTATTACAATCCTGCTAGCACATATTATGCAAATAATGTTAAAAGAGAAGGAGTCAGGGAAGGTTTCACATTTGGACCATATCAAATGGTTCAAGTGTTGAAAAAGGGAAAGCTTGTTTCCGAAGCAAGACTTGTCTCGGAAGAAAACTCTTCTTCCGAGAGGAAAAAGGCTTCGGAAGTAAAAGCTGCAAAGACTCACAAAAGAGTTCCCTTGAAACCATCCCAGAAGAAGACTGCTTCGGAAGAAAAGGTGGTGAAGGTCTCTTCCGAAAAGAAAGAAGCTTCGGAAGAATGCCAAGCTGCAAAAGCTTCATCAAGCTCATCTTCTATGATCAACCAAGGGATGGAATGGAAGATCAAGGAAGATGCTGTAGCCCAAACCTCTTCTTCAAAGACATCCATTGAACCCCCATGCATAAACTTTGGTTCAATCATGTCACTTTCATTGGAAGAACCCAAGACCAAAAAGGCTTGGGTTTCCAATCAAAACTAATTTTCTCACCTTATGTGCAGGGACATCCATATGACAAGAATAACAACATTGGATAGTAGATAGTGGATGCTCCAGGCACATGACAGGAAACAGATCTCTCCTTCAACAATTTCAACATTATGATGGAGGTCCTGTCCAGTTTGGAGGTGAGGCCGGAGGATATATTTCTGGCAGAGGAAGTATATCCAATGGAAAACTAAAAGTTGACAAAGTTAATTTTGTCAAACAGCTTGAACACAACCTGTTAAGTGTTTCTCAGTTTTGTGATCAAAAGCATCAAATGCTTTTCACAGAACATGAGTGCATCATCCTCAAACCTGGGATGACAATTCCTCAGGAATTGGTGCTTCTTAGATCTCCCAGGAGAGGGGATATGTACAAGCTTGATATGAACAATGCTTCCCCAATGGGAGAAGTATCATGCTTTCTTTCCAAAGCTGATAGTGATGAGTCAACACTGTGGCATAAACGAATGTGTCATGTCAATTTTAAGACAATGAATAAATTGGCTAAAAATAACTTGGTACATGGTTTGCCTAAAAAGGAATTTTTCTGCAAAGATAACTGTGTTGCTTGCCTGAAAGGGAAACAACACAGGTCTTCTCATAAATCCAAAGTTGTTAACTCTATCACTACTCCATTACACTTATTGCACATGGATCTATTTGGTCCCACAAGTATAATGAGCATTGGAAGGAAATCATATTGCCTTGTGATAGTTGATGATTTTACTAGATTTACATGGGTATTCTTTTTAAGAACTAAAGATGAAACTGCTGAAACTTTAAAATCTTTTATTCTTAAAATAGAAAATCAAGTTGATCACAAGGTTAAAATAATCAGAAGTGATCAAGGGACTGAGTTTAAGAACTTTGTTCTTGACTCATTCTGTAACTCAAAAGGGATTGCCAGACAATACAGTGCTCCTAGAACTCCTCAACAAAATGGTGTTGCTGAGAGGAGAAATAGGACACTTATTGAGGCTGCTCGGACTATGTTAGCTGATTCAAAGCTGCCTCTAACATTCTGGGCAGAGGCAGTCAGCACTGCATGCTATGTGCAGAACAGAGTTCTTGTAGTAAAGCCACATGGAAAGACCCCTTATGAGCTATGGAACAAGAGGCCACCGTTCATTGGCTTTCTAAGGTCCTTTGGCAGCAGGTGTACCATACTTAACACAAAAGACAATTTAGCAAAATTTGCTGAAAAGTCAGATGATGCCATCTTTGTTGGATATTCCTCCCACTCTAAAGCTTACAGGGTTTATAACATTAAAAACCAACAATTTGAGGAATCCTCCAACATTGTAGTTAATGAGCACACTCCTTGTGTTAGGGGGAATGGACCTGATCATATTTTTGACTTAGAATTGTTTCCAAACTATTCTAAACCATCTTGTGAGAATGTTTCAGCTGGAACAGGTGCTCAAGGCAATTCTGATGAAGATCAACTGTTTGAGCTTCCCAGACCTGCTCCAAGTTCTCCAAGAACAACAACAAATCAAGTTCCCACTATTGAAAGATCTGACAGTATAACCATTTCAAGAAATAGTGGAACTTCAACAAGGGATTCACCTGATGATCTTCAAGTCTCCTCAGGTGATCCTACACAACACCAAGCTGATGGAAGCAGCATTTTGAAGGAACAGGCAACTGTTAATGATGCTTCACAGCAAAGAAATGATGATGTTTCTCTTTCATTCAATCAGTCCTCATTGAATGAGATTGAAACAGCAGCTGGACCAAGTATTCAAGCTCCAGAGCAAAATATGTCCAACTTGGACTTATCTTTGCAGCTGGAGGTGATTCCAAGACTTAGAATTCACAATACTCATCCAGCTGAAAACATCATAGGGGAAGTCTCTGAGGGTGTGAGAACAAGGGGACAAACTCACAATGGGAATGTCTGCCTGTACTCATGCTTCTTATCCCAAATGGAACCCAAGAAGGTGGAAGATGCCTTAAAGGATAGTAGCTGGGTTGAATCAATGCAAGAGGAGCTGCTTCAATTCAAAAGACAGAAGGTTTGGAACCTATGTCCGCTACCATCTGGTCAAGTACCTATAGGCACCAAGTGGGTTTTCAGAAATAAAAGAGATGACAGAGGATTGATTATCAAGAACAAGGCAAGACTAGTGGTTCAAGGATACACTCAAGAGGAAGGAATTGATTATACTGATGTCTTTGCACCTGTTGCAAGACTTGAGGCAGTTAGGATCTTCCTTGCTTATGCTGCATCCAAGAATTTCACTGTCTACCAGCTTGATGTCAAGTGTGCCTTTCTATATGGGGATATAGATAGGGAAGTCTATGTATGCCAGCCTCCAGGATTTGAAGACCCACAGCATCCAAACTATGTGTGCAAATTGGATAAAGCTCTATATGGGCTGCACCAAGCACCTAGGCTGTGGTATGAGACATTGTCTCAATTTCTTCTGAAGAACGGCTACACTAGAGGAACCATTGACAAGACTCTCTTTATCAGAAAGTCTGGGAAAGACATTTTGCTAGTTCAAGTCTATGTCGATGACATCATATTTGGTTCTTCAAATGACCAAATGTGCAAAGACTTTGAGAGCATTATGAAGAAGAAGTTCGAAATGAGTTCTATGGGAAAAATGGACTTTTTCCTTGGAATTCAGGTAAAGCAACTGAAGGAAGGGTTTTTCATCAATCAATCTAAGTATGTCAATGACATCTTAGAGAGATTTGATATGAAGGATTGTAAAGCAGCAAAGACACCCATACCCAGAAACCATGATTTATGCCCTGACTCTGAGGGGGAGGATACTGATCAACATCAGTATAGAGCAATCATTGGTTCTCTGATGTATCTTACAGCAAGTAGACCTGATATCATGTTTGCAACTTGCATTTGTGCAAGATATCAGGCTGCTCCGAAGGTGTCTCACCTAATTGCTGTCAAGAGAATCCTCAGATACCTCAAAGGAGCACCTAAGTTAGGTCTCTGGTATCCAAGAAATAGTGATTTTAATCTCTATGGATACTCTGACAGTGATTATGGTGGCTGCAACATCAACAAGAAATCAACATCAGGAGGATGTCAATTTCTTGGTGGAAGGATCATCTCATGGCAATGCAAAAAGCAATCCTGTGTCTCTACATCAACTGCTGAAGCTGAATACATTGCTGCTGCAAGTTGCTGTGCTCAGCTGCTGTGGATTCAAAACCAGATGATTGACTATGGATTCAACTTCATGAGCACTCCTATCCACATTGACAACAACAGTGCTATATCCATCACAGAAAATCCAGTGAAGCACTCAAAGACAAAGCATATTGACATCAGGTATCATTTCATTAGAGATATTCATGAGAAAAATCTTATCAAACTAGTCAAAGTCAATTCAAATGAACAATATGCTGATCTGTTCACCAAAGCATTTGATGAACAAAGATTTAAGTATCTTATTACAGCTATTGGGATGATAAACATTGACTAGTCAATCTCATTTGAAAACCTTTTCAATATGTAAAGTCTTATGTCAATACAATCTAAGCCCTGTTACAAAAGATCCTTTCTTATTTAACTAAGTATAAGTTCTTCCGAAGAGAAACTTGCCTTCGGAAGATATCTAGCATAACTTCCGAAGCAAATTTCTCATAGGATAATTTTCTTCTCGGAAGTATACTAAGTCTCGGAAGAAGCGATTGAGGTAATCTCAGATCTACTTCCGAAGCACTTAATACTTTCACTTGAAAGCAACATGTATCTTCGGAAGCAATTTATTTACCTTCGGAAATACATTTGCCTTCGGAAGAACTTTACCTTCGGAAATACCTTATACTCGGAAGAAGGATTTTACTGTGTAACGGAAATCTTTTGGGCCCCACTCTGTAAAAAGTAAAGATTTTGTTAATGATGTCGGATTATTTAAATGGCTTAACCTTACCGCCCCTGTCACATCATCCTCTGAACCCTCACATCATCTTATCCAAACCACCCTTTAAACCGCCATTTCACCCATTTAAATACTTCCGGTTAATCACTCACACTCTTTTTACCAAATTCACTGCCCTAAAAGCTTTCTTCTTCACCAATTTACCTCTCTCTCACAAGAACTTTTCCTCTGCTACCTTTCCAAATGGCTCTAAACCCTCAGCACAACCAAGTCGCACTCCTTGACTCCTCAAGGGATGCAGACTTCTCTGATATTATCTCTTTCCTAGCCCAATCTTCATATTACACAGCACTGACTGTAAACCCGACCATTTACACCAACCAAATGTCCGAATTCTGGGCAAATAGTCGGGTTGAAACCCTAAATGGGGTTCGTGCTATTAGGTCAAGTGTATGTGGCCAAGAGTTGGTCGTTACTGAACAAATCATCAGGGAGCATCTTGAGCTCCATGATGAAGGCGCACCGACGGAATTCCCCAAGTCTGAGTTAGATAACTCTTATCTCCAAATGGGATACGGTGGAGATGTCAGCAGGTCTACAGTCTACAAATTCAACTTCTCATACAAGTGGAAGTTCCTGCTACATGTGGTTCTCCACTGCTTATCTAACAAATCAGGGGGTTGGGATCAAATTCCCTATGAACTCGGGTGCCTAGTTCATGGGTTGGTACAAGGCTTGCGCTTCAACTACTCCGGTTTGTGCTGACTAATCTCATGGGAAATCTGCAAAGGGACACATTCTTTATGTATCCCAGATTTCTACAGCACATAATCAACTGCGAGCTAGATCAGAGTAAGCTTGTCTGTTCAGCTGCTCTATCTGCTCCTCAGATGAGGCCGACTATCTTCAAAGTACTGAAGAGAGTGTCTACCAACTACACTGGAAGGGATACCGCACTACTTCCAGGTATGATTGAGCCAATGGCTCCTGGTGACATCCCTGTTATCCCCACAGGTGATGAACCCACACCAGCAACAACCCTCACCATTCCAAATCTACCTTCTCCACCAATAAAAGTCACCTATCAGAGACGAACCAAACGAACCCTTGTTCAATCTACTCTGATTGAACAAGCCCCTCCTCTTCAAACCAAAAAGGCTAGAGTGGAACAAGGGGCTCCCACTCAGCCAGAGGTCCCCCAATCCTTCACTATTGACCTCAATATGGGTCTTGAGTCTCCTCAGTCTCAGACCCATGAGCCCATAACCCCAGCTGATAGCCCTCAGGGTGAGTCTCTACACTCCCCTGAGCAGCCACCAAGGGACAGTTCAATGCCTTTTGACATTGATCAAAGTCCCGGGTCTTTAGGTCTTCATTCCTTCTCTTTCACTGACCTATTGACCGGAGCTGGTGAAGAGACTATGTCTCTCCAAGGCAATGAAGTTGATCCACAACACCCCATTAAGGATCAACAGAGCCTAGAGAAACCTCTTGTTTCTAGCCCACACCAGCAAAGCCCAACTGAGGTGAGTCCCACTGATGTGGAGGGGACTCATGTAGATTCAGCTGCCACTACTGAAGGAGCCTCATTGGATCCTCAGGACAGTGGTAACAATAGTCAGACTGAATCTACGGCAACCATGCCCTATGATGCCTCTGAAAGAGACATCATTGTGCAAGGGAAACCAGGGTGCCAAGAAACCACATCTGGTGGTGAGGATGAACATACTAGGTATGTTACCTCATCTCCCCGTGATTCTTCCAAAGAAGATGAGGGAAGACTGCAACTCACAATAAGAGACCTACTTTCTAAAGTCTCAAACCTTGAATCAAAGGTTAAGACTTTAGAGGATAGGTCTGCCACTCAGCAACTTGAGATTGAAAATCTCAAGGTAAAACTAGCTGAGAAACAGATTGAGAGATCTGTTAGGCATGTACCCATTCAAGTCTCCTTGACCTCTTCCTCTAGCTCATCTACCTCTCAAGATGATGCTACCAAAAAGGGGGAGAATGTTGAGGAACTAAGTCAAAGACAGGATTCCACCAGTCAAGCTCTCACTTCTTTGAGCTCAAAGCAACAAACCACCATCTTCCCTGAGCCTCCTCCACTTGTGATTCAAGTGGATCAAAGGATGCTTCAGGATCTAAATAGGATCTTCAACAAGTTCCTTTTAGAGTCCCTCATTGATCAACCCAGTCCAGATATGTCTGTGATATACTTTGGAGCTCAAGAGCTTCAAAGGTTGAATGCACCTCCTACCACTGTTGAGGAAGTTGGTCAACCTAAGGCCCAAGTGGAACCTGAGATTGATTTCGAAGGGGAAACTAGGACTGATGGCCCAGCAACTGAAATAGTTGGGACAGAAGGTGTGTTTTCACAGGCTTCCGAAGCACAATTTGAAGCCTCGGAAGAACCAACTCAAACTTCCGAAGCTGAAATTGCTGCTGCGGAAGGACTGTTCTCTCTTTCCGATGATCTAATAGTCACAGATGCAATTCTGGAACTTGCATCTGAGGTTAATAGGGAGGATTTTCTCAGCCAACCACTAGCCATTACATCTGCATTGACCTCAGCTCCTACCTCCACCACCCAACCTGAGTCTTCTACCCAAGAACCACCAAAGTCTAGCACTTCCGAAGACATTAAAGGTAAAAGGAAGATGACTTCGGAAGACCTTCTGGAAGAAGAAAGGCTGGAGAAACTCAAAAGGAAAGGAAGACTGCCAACTGGGAAACTGTTAGCTGCAAGTTCAAAAGCAGCTGCAGCCAACCAAGAGGCAATCAACAATAGAAGAAGGGTGGAGGTAATTGATAGACTAGTCAGTCTAGGGGCTGCCTCGGAAGATGTACTCCTGCTACCATTAGAGGAGCTGCTAGAGCTTGAAAAGGCAACCTTGCTGCAAAAACAGCAAAAAGAAGAAGAAGCAAGGTTGGCCTTGGAAGAAGAAAGGCTGAGAAAAGAAAGAGAGGCTGATCTGCAGCTCAGGAGAGAAAGGATCACTTTCCTACTCTCCAGAGGATTCTCTCAAGATGAGTTATCTCCACACAACAATGACACGATCTTGTGGCTCTTTAACAAAGAGCAAGATCAAATGGAGAAGGAGAGAAAGAGAGCTGCAAGGGAGAAGCTGTTAGTGAAGAAGAAGAAGGAAGAAGAGGCTGGACTGTCTGCCGCCAAGAAGATAGGTGACAAAGCTTGGATGAAGAACTATCTTAAAGCTCACGGCTTCTCTGGCAGGCAAGTGGGTCCAATGTCTGAAAAGACCCTGCAACGACATGTCAGTGACATCAAGGCTGACATTCGTGCAGGGAGAAGAAAGGAGATGTATAGAAGGGGACAGGGGATGACCTTCAAAGCCACCTCTCAGCCAAATATCCAAACCCAACATCAACCTGAACCAATACCCTTTCCCTTCCCAATCAAAACTGAACCTGAACCTTTCACCCCTGAACCTACACCTTCCCATCTACCAACTCCCTCACCTCAACCACCTAAACTACCCATCATCCAACCTAAAGCCTTACCCAGAACCCAACCTCCTAAACCTACCCAACAACCAACCAAACCATCCCCTCAGCCTTCTAAACATCTCTCAATGGAGGAATTCAAGGAGATCAAAACCAAGCTCATCAACTGCACTACTCTGAGCGACATCTCTTGTGAGGAGGATACAGTCAACCTGACTTATGTTGATGGATCCTCAAGTTCCCTCACAAGAGATGAGTTTCTTGATCTACCAAGAGGAACTTTGGACCAAGCCGCAAGACTCTTTGGCCTCAATTCAGATACATTAAATGAGGAAGAAAAGAGGCTAAGGAGAAGGCTGGTGACTCTGCTGGACACAAAGAAAGGAGATAGGGTACCAAGACAATCTCTTGTACCCAGAAAGAAGATAGTCCAGTGGAGGTTCGAAGACTCTTCTCACAACTTTGTTGTTGAGAGAGAGAATGGTGAGATTAACAGGCTGAATGCCTCATCTCTGCTACACTTAAGCAGATTCGATATTGCTGAGTTAGCAGAGAAACCATTCTCCAACCCCTCAAACTCCGAAGTAGCTGCTCACATCAGAAATCATCTAGGCAGCCTTCACATGGCCGAGCTCACTGCAAGAAGCAAGGTCGAAGAGGAGTCAAAACTGAGAGAGGAGGAGCAAAGGAAAGGATCAGCAACCAAAGGCAAAGCCTTTCTTCAAATGGTTGAAGGTCCTGAACTTGAGTCCATAGTTAGATGGGAGTATGACTACAACTCCCGTCAACTAACTCTCTTCAGGGGGTCACAACAAAGGGTACACGTCATTCAAAGTGATAGACTGGATCTCCTATCCACGAATGACTTGTACAAGCTTCTCAGCACCACTTCCGGGAAGAACAAAGAGACAGACAAATATCTTCTATCCCTGGTGCTGAAAACTTTGAGAAGTAGAGATAAGTGAAGTTTTGGTAGCATCAGCCTAGGGGGAGTTTGTTGGATCATAAGAGGCTGTTGCAACCAAAACAATATCACTTAGAAGATTTTGAGTACTACATGCAAAGGTCTTTCGAAGCCAAGTGTGGGACTTCCGAAGGAAGAAAGAGTTCTTCCGAAGTCTAAGTGTAAAATACACTTCCGAAGGAGAACTCCAACTTCCGAAGGTAAAGAAGCTACTTCCGAAGGTTCAAGACTTGAAGACAAAGTTCTGAAGTCAACTTCCGAAGAATAAAGAAGTCCTTAAAGCCTCGGAAGCATAGAAGCATCTTCCGAAGTATAAGTGGCTTCGGAAGAACTTGCTCTTCCGAAGCCAGTTAACCTTCGGAAGAACACTTCTATTATCCAGTAGACATAAGTATGGTCTGTCTGACAGTCCGCTGCAAATCTCTGAGATACTGCATGGCGTTTTCTCAAAAGCCATGTAGTTGACCATACTTTAATCTACTGTTTACCTTTTCATGTTAAGTACAGTTGCCATCTTTAGTTGGTGACAAAAGGTAAGTCATGGACATGTCATGACTACCATATCTTAGATAATGCTTTATCTAAGATACCTTAACTATAGCATTGTAGTATATGCTTTAGTCTTAGGTTTCCAGCTGGTATCAAGTATAACCGGCTGTAGGATCTAGTATATATAGTTTCTCATTGTAACTCTTGTAGTATGCTTGTAAGTGTCTTGTAATCTTGAGTTGAGAAATAATATATACAAGTGCCTTGAAAATACTTCTGCTTGTTGTTACTTATTATATTACTATCAACTCTTGCCAAAGACGTTGCTTCATCTTGTTTGAGTGACTATTATAAGTGAGTTTGAGAGAAAAACAAGTGTTAAGTGACAAAACCCGATCCTGCACAATCCTTGTCACATAACCTCTTAAGTAGCATGGTGACCTTCAAAGTCTACCCCCTCTTTCTTGAACATTATTTTACTTGGAAATTGTTGAAGGTTGATCTTGTTCACTTCAATTGCATCACCTTAAATTCTTTATGAGAACCAGGTTTTGCAAGAGATTCCTCTATATCAACCCATGTTAACTTTGTTTTAATTTCACTTTCATTGGTAGCCCAATTCATGGTCTTGTATGATCATATCTTATCTTATAGTCATCTTTTTGTAGAGTGGATTAAACATCCTATAGCCGTTTGATTCTTCACTAGCCCTTGCTTTTAACCACGTGTCACACTTTTTTCAAGATCACCATGTTTATCTTTTTCGTATTCGGACATGCGCAATACATCTTCGTACCTAGAAATGCTCCATTATTGGTTTTATGCCACAAAAGCCTTTTAGGAGTAATATCCTTAAGAGCTTTTATCAACTGTTGAGGATATAAAAGGTCCACACAACAGCGTCTGACTAAAGATTCTTTGGTATCTTCTTCACAGCTAACATAGTCACCACAAACCATATTCATCACAGTTCTATTCTTTTTAGCTCAACCATACCATTTTGTTCCGGAGTGAAGGTAGTTTTCATTTGTCTCTGAATATCATGTTCCCAGCAAAATCTTTTAAGACCTTCAAAGGTAAATCAAGAGACTTTTAAATACCTTTTTGGTTTTTGTTTCTACCTTGCTTTTGAAGTTTTTAAAACATTCAATAGCCTCTGATTTTGTAGCAAAAAAAAACAAACACAACCCTTTGGAATCATCATTGATAATTGATGGTTAAGAAATACATGTTCCACCTTATGAAGTTGGGGTGATAGTCCCATGGATATTGAGTGAATAAGCTTTATTAGTTTTTGGCTCTTCTCATGCTGGACTTTGGTATGGGCTTTTTAGTTTGTTTCTCTAGCATACAATGAATGAAAAAATCATCACTAACAACGAATTAAGGTATACCTCGAATCATTTCCTTCCTTTGGAAAAGCTCCGTACTTGATTCACACCATGTGTAACTCATACATAACTCATATAATGCCTTGTGGGGTTAAAGGTCAATGTCTGCAAGTTTAAGGGTTATTTCTGTAACTTGTTGCTTCTTGTTTGTGTTTGTTTTAGTGACAATAGTTGAAGGGTGTAATGTGTCAAATTGGGTAAACTTGTTAACGGTTGTTAACGGTCCAATTTGAGGGATAAATAGAGTGTTAGGGTTCATTGATAGTTAAGACTTTTCTTTTGTAATCGTATCGATTCTTTCAATACAATCATTCACGAACTTCTTATTGTTTGTCAATATTGTGTAATTCCAATTAGTTTACAACAATTGGTATCAGGGCACAGGCTCGGCTCGGCTCGATCGATCATCGTGATCAAATTGACGGAACAAGAATTGGAGTGGCAAGATGGTGTCGACCAAGTTTGATTTGGAGAAGTTTGATGGGAGAAATGATTTCGGTCTGTGGAGGTTGAAGATGAGAGCACTGCTAGTCCATCAAGGAGTTGTTGATGCACTGAAAGAGGGCAATGCGGTAATATCAACTGATGCCATAGAGAAAGAGAAGAAAGATGTTGAAATCAAACACAAAGACATGATGGAGAAGGCTCATAGTGCAATCATATTAAGTCTTGGTGATCGAGTTCTTAGAGAAGTATCTAAGGAGACCACGGCAGCCGGAGTATGGTCTAAACTCGAGTTTTTGTACATGACCAAGTCGCTGGCCAACGGATTGTACTTGAAAAAACTGCTCTACACGTTTGGTATGGGATCTGGCAAGTCATTAGAAGATCATACAAATGAGTTTAACAAACTCATTCTTGATCTTGAGAACATTGAAGTGAAAATAGAAGATGAAGATCAAGCAATACTGTTCTTGACCTCATTGCCTCACAGTTATGAACACTTTGTGGAAACACTCATGTATGGGAGAGACACACTTTCAATGGATGAAGTATTGGCTGCTCTCAACTCAAAGGAGTTGAAGCGAAGATCTGATTTTAAAGAAGAAGGTGGAGATGGGTTTTTTATCAAAGGAAGAGTTGAGGTAGGAAGAGGAAGATCAAAGCATCATACAAACAATAACAGGAAAACTACAAGATCTAAGTCAATATAGAAGAGGAAGTGCTTTGTATGCAATTCAAAGAATCATCTCAGAAGAGACTGTCCAGAGTGGAAACAAAGAAGAGGTGAAACCAGTCACTCTAAGTCATCTAGTCAAAAGGATGACTCATCAGACGGATATGATAGTGCAGATGTGATGTGTGTCACCAATGAAGATGAGCTAGAACATTGGATACTAGACTCAGGGTGTTCTTTTCACATGACCCCAATAAGGTCATGTTTAAAGAAATATATGTCATCTGATCTAGGAGAAGTCAAGTTGGGGGACAACAGGCCATGTAGAATCCAAAGAAGTGGCTCAGTAACCTTCAAGTTAACTAATGAATCTGAAGTAGAAATTCATGATGTCAAGTATGTTCCAAGTCTTAAAAGAAGCTTGTTGTCTCTAGGCACTTTTGAGATGAATAAGTATCATGTGAGTCTGAAGGATGGAAAAGTTAAAGTGATCAAAGGGTCATGTAACATCCGCCATTTTTCCAAGTTAAAACCCAAACCCAAACTCATTTTGAGCTTCCATTATTAATTTACTTAATAAATGGATCAAATACATTAAATATGTAATCAACTTATTGGTTGATAAATAATTCTTTTTCATAAAATTATAAAGTTTATTAATCATGTTACAAAAAATAACTAAATGAAAAAGACTTATTAAAACTTATAAAGTTATAAAATGAATTTTAATAAACTTATATAAAGTTTTATTAATAATTATGAATTTTTAATACTGAAAATAAATAATCAAATTATAAAGTTTACAAGTTTTATAAAAGTTATAAAGATTAACAAATAAATAATTTGATTGATTATTCAAATTGGTTTTATAAAGTCTATAAATATTTTATAAAAAAAAATTATTAAAATTAGAGTCTTTAAGAATTTAAAGTTTAAATTATAATTATTCTTTTATTTATTTAAATTATTTAATTTTATATTTATTTTAAATTTCAATCATAACCCCCTTTTAAAAGACTTATAACTCACCATTAACACCATTCATAACCTCCTCCTAACCTCAAGTATAAAAGCAAGGCTTAGGTCTCACTTTTCATTTGCTCATTCTCTAAAAATCTTACTCTCATATCTTTCTTTTATCTATTGGTTATGATCAATTTGAAGAATTTTATTTTACAAGAGATTTCAAGAATTCTTAATACTAAGATAATCTTTTATTGCTTTATACATTTTAATCATCCTAACATCCAATTGTTTTCATGACTTTATGTTCTTACTATTATTTTTTCTTCTATCAAATCTCTATTTATTTTAATAATTACCATTTGATCATTAACATTTTAATAATCATTAACCTTATAACAATCACTAACATTCCTAAATTAAGCTAACAACATACTAACATAAACAAAGAATCCCGTTTGCATATGGACGGCTATGCCGCCGTATTCGGTTATTCAACAAGATTATTGTTCTAAATGATGGCTATGCCAAAGTATTAGAATATTTTTATAACTCAAATAAAGACTAATATACCATATATTGACATAACAAAATGTCTAACCCGTTTCAAGCTTTAACGATTTTAAAAGTGTACATAAGTGTCTTACTACAATTCTGGCAGAATATAATCTTACTTCAACCGACCATAACTTGATCATAACAAACTAAATTTGAGTAAATAAAACTCCAATATTAAGTTCATTGAATTAGATTTTCAACGACAGTTTATACATCTTCAAACTCAATCGGACGACTCGACAATAGCCTTCACAACATAAGTGCACATTTCAGCACCTTCTGTCTTATGTTGCTTGTTTGACCTATTTAAAGATCTTTTCATAAAATTGTTTCTGAATGAAAGTTGTTCGGGAGACTTTGAACTAGTCAAGTATAAATTTTTACAATTTTATGAAACCGTTTTCTATTTTTAAAACATGTTCAAACACATACCAAACATTCTGTCCAGAATCTAGAATTGATGCAATAATCCTTTCTCAATCTACCTTTCGCTTTTTAGCATTCTCTAAACGTCCTAACTTCTTGTAATGATTTCCAACCTCAAGTTATTGTATTTTTATCATTTAGGACATCACATTTGACTCTTGACATCCAAGCTTTCTTATGTACTCTACAACCATCACTATACTTGTAAGTTCTCCATGCCCCTTTTTACTTTATTTTCACACCTTTTGGGGTGAAACATGTTAACCTTATAAACTTACACTTGTAAATATCTTGATACTTGTAAATGCACATGCAATTCATCTTTATATTTTTGTCATGGTTATTTGTGTTATTGTAAGTCTTATATGAGATACATATTTTGTTTACAATCATTAACTATTGCTAGCCTGGCGACGTCTTAGATCTTTGGGCCTGACAAGCCTATTTGGTGCTAAAGTCGATGTATTGCCGACTCCTGATGATGTATGCTTGTTCATCATGGGAACCAAGTACACTTAGCCAATCTTATATAATTGTAATCAAGTCGAGGTTTGGTTGTAACTGTATGTGTTCTATAAGCTTGCTAACTTGTAACCATGGACATGAATTGCTACTTGTAACCCTTTTTATATATATACATATATGCGTGTGTTTAAACCATGGGAACTCACCAACTTTATAGTTGACCTTTTTACTTTTAACATGTTTCAGGTTTGATGCTTGAAAATCTTCTTGTGCTCATATAGGACTTGGACCTAGTTTAAATTGAAAGTCTTATGTGTCAGATGGGAAGATATTGACCAATGAGGTGCTATTGGTGCAGTCTGACATTGATAAGTCCACCTTGTGGCACAGAAGATTTGGTCATTTGATTAGTCAAGGGCTGGAGGAGTTAAGGAAACAGGACATCATTGATAATTTCAGGGTTAATGATGTTGGTTTGTGTGAGACTTGGGTCATGGGAAAGAAGAGTAGAGTAAAGTTCAGCAAGGGTAAGCATGTCACAAAAGGGATCTTGGATTATGTACATTCAGATTTGTGGGGTCCTGTAAGGGTGAATTCTTTGGGAGGAGCAAGGTACTTTATGTCTATTATTGATGATTTTTCAAGAAGAGTGTGGGTGTATGTGCTCAAGCACAAGAGTAATGCCTACCAAAAGTTTGTAGAATGGAAGAAGCTTGTGGAAACTCAAATAGAAAGGAAGGTGAAAAGTTGAGAACTGATAATGGGTTAGAGTTCTGCAACAAAGAATTTGATCAATTCTATAAGAACAATGGAATAGCTAGGCATTTAACCATTCCTGGTACACCTCAGCAGAATGGGTTGGCTGAGAGGATGAACCGGACTCTTTTAGAAAGAGTGAGGTGCATGAGATTAAACTGGATTACCAAAGTGCTTCTGGGGAGAATTGGTAAGCACTGCTGCTTATTTGATAAGTAGGTCACCTTCTAGAGCTCTGAATATGAAAACCCCAATGGAAGTCTGTTAAGGAGCAAAACCAGATTGTAGTAGCTTGAGGGTAGTAGGGTCTGTGCTAGAGATCAAAAGTGTATCTTGCTTGGATATCCTGAAGGTGTGAAGGGATACTGGTTATGGAGATTGGATGATGGTAGTCCCAAGGTGATTGTGAGCAGAAATGTGGAATTTCAAGAAAATACCTTTTATAAAGATGTGGTTGGAAACAAATTTACTTCGGAAGATACTAAGTTTGCTTCGGAAGAAAAGAAGTTGGCTTCGGAAGATGACTGATATGCTTCGGAAGCTAGAAGATATACTTCGGAAGATGGAAAATATACTTCGGAAGAGAAAAAGTATACTTCGGAAGATGGCAAATTTGCTTCGGAAGAGAACAAGTATGCTTCGGAAGGGAGCTCTAGTCATGAGAGGGTTCACTTTGAGGTGGAGTCTTCCGAAGGGGATCTAAATAAGGGTGTTCAAGTTGAAGCAAATGAAGAAAGGAGATCCAGAGCAAGTGAAGCATCATCATCAAGGAGCAGCTATAGTATTGCTAAAGGGAGAGCTAAAAGAACTATAGTGTAGCCTTTGAGGTATAGAGATGAAAGTCACTTGTCTGCAGTTGCCTTTAGCATTGTAGAGCAAGAGAGCATCTTTGAGCCACTTCATTATGATGAGGCAGTTAGATCAGAGGAAAAGAATTTGTGGCAAGAGGCCATGGAAGATGAGATGGCTTCATTGATGAAGAATGACACATGGGAGCTGGTTGATAAGCCTTCATATCAGAAAGTGGTGTCATGTAAGTGGCTTTACAAGATAAAGGATGGATTGCCAGGGAGTGATAAGCCTAGGTTCAAGGCCAGGTTGGTGGCTAAAGGGTTTACACAGGTAGCTGGGATTGATTATACTGACATTTTCTCACCTGTGGTAAGGCATACATCTATTAGGATTATATTGTCTATAACTGTTGCTTTTGATTTGGAATTAGAGCAGTTAGATGTTAAAACAACCTTTTTGCATGGCTATTTAGATGAAAACATTTATATGTCTCAACCAAGGGGGTTCATTAAAGCTGGTAATGAGGATAAAGTTTGTTTGTTGAAAAGATCTTTGTATGGTCTTAAGCAAGCCCCTAGACAATGGTATAAAAGGTTTGATGATTTTATAGTAAATCAGGGGTTTCTCAAAAGCTCCTTTGATAGTTGTATGTATCATAAGGAGGGTACAAATAGGAATTATGTATACCTATTGTTGTATGTTGATGACATGTTGTTAGCTTAAAGACAAGGTGGAGATAGAAAGGGTGAAGAAATTGTTGATGTTAGAGTTTGAAATGAAAGAGTTGGGTGAGGCTAAGAAGATACTTGGGATGGAAATAAAGAGGTGTAGAAGATAAAGGTTGTTGTGGTTGTATCAGAAGTCTTATGTAGATAAGCTTTTGAGGAATTACACTATAGAAGGGTGTAAGGCAGTTAAGACTCCTTTGGCTGCACATTTCAAGTTGTCCTCACAGGACTCTCCTCAAGATGAAGATGAAGAGAGATATATGGCTAAAGTGTCATATGCAAATTATGTTGGCAGTCTCATGTACTTAATGGTGTGTACAAGGCCAGATTTGGCCTATGCTGCTAGCCTGATAAGTAGATATGTACTAGCACCTGGTAAGGCCCATTGGAATGTTGTTAAGTGGGTTATGAGGTATCTTCATGGTACTAAAAATTATGGTTTAATTTTTGGTAAGAATGGTTGGGATACTAGTAAATCTATTAAAGGATATGTTGATGCTGATTATGCAAAGGATCCTGATAATAGTCGATCAATTACTGGGTATGTTTTCAAGGTGTTGGGGAGTAATGTTAGTTGGAAAGCTCAGTTGCAGTCAGTTGTTGCACTCTCAACTACTGAGGCTGAATATATAGCCTTAGGAGAGGCTGTAAAGGAAGCATTGTGGCTATGAGAAATTGTAGCTGATTTAGGCATAAGTGATAATGGTGATGTGATTATGTGTGATAATCAAGAGGTTGTGCAATTAACCAAGAATGCTAAGATCAATTATAGAACTAAGCTTATCAAGCTAAAATGTCACTTTATCCGGGATGTGATTAGTGCCAGAGAAAGTGATCGTTGAGCAAATTGGTACAGAAAGCAATCTTGCAGATATGTTCACTAAGGTTCTACCTGGTTTCAAGTTTGATTTTTATGTTTCAGGATTGGGAATTGGATGAAGTCAAGTCATTGATTTTAAAGGTGGAGAGTTGTGGGGTTAAAGGTCAATGTCTGCAAGTTTAAGGGTTATTTCTGTAACTTGTTGCTTCTTGTTTGTGTTTGTTTTAGTTACAATAGTTAAAGGGTGTAATGTGTCAAATTGGGTAAACTTGTTAACGGTTGTTAACGGTCCAATTTGGGGGATAAATAGAGTGTTAGGGTTCATTGATAGTTAAGACTTTTCTTTTGTAATCGTATCTTATTCTTTCAATACAATCATTCACGAACTTCTTATTGTTTGTCAATCTTGTGTAATTCCAATTAGTTTACAACATGCCTCTATCACCAGTACGCTGGGGCGTTATGTTTAAAGGGGTATTATTATTATAACGCCACAAATCACCAAATCCATAATGATGAAGGGATGTTATAGGGGCATCAACCATTACTTATGTTTTTAACAAAAATGTAACGGTGACTTGACGCTGATGTGACAGATAATGTCCCTTAATGGGCATTAACCATTACTGATGGTCTTTGGTGCTTGTATTTTTCATACCACAACTTTGGGAGTTCTTTATCATTATTTTAGAGCATTTCCTTGACTTGACTAGTGAGAGGGAACATTCACTTTGCACTCATGGAACTTTTAAGGGCATGCTTAAGATTGTTTATTATTAGCCTTCTTTTGACTTATTAATTTTTGAGAAGTTAGAAAGTTTAAAAAAATATTTGTTAAACTCAAAAGAACTTTTCAAACTGACTTTCTTAATTGAATATTGTTTTAGTTCATGTTACGATGCCTAATCATCAACATTGTTTTAGTTCTCTGTCGTTTCTTAGTTGTAAATAATTGAAGAAACAAAAAAGATATATATAAATAAGTAATAATAACCACCAGTAGAGGTTGGTACAATTAATTAAAACTTTTGTTCATTTGGGTTTGATATGAAACATATATACAATACATTATCTTTTTTACTGTGTAGGATCGTTTGAAAAACAAAAGTTGTACAAATTGAAGAACTTGAAATTCGAAAATAGTTCTTGAAAGGCAAGAAAAAAATAACATGAGGAAGGAAGCAATTTAGAGCAAGTCTAATAGCAACTAATAAAGTTGTTGATTTATAACCTTAAGATTATGGGTTTAACACATGACAAATAGATCCTTAAAAAATATAAGGGTTGTATACATCAAATCGCAAAGTGATCCTATCACTCCATGAACCCGGCACAAGCAAGAATTAAGTCAAGAATTAGGTACGCCCCAAGAGAAAGGAAGTAGTTATTATTTAAAAATATGTTATCAGTTACAGTCTTTTTAACTATTTATACCATTTGATTGTTTTTAAAGGCACATTACACACACTAAAATCTATTCAGTGTCGATGTCTTTTGTGTCCATCGCTCAATTTTAGAGTATCTTTTGATTTAAGTAAGTTGGTTTAGGTTTTCAATACTTATATGAGTTCACGTTTCACTTTTGGCTTACTTTAGAGATATGGATGGGAACGGTCTAGGCTCAAATTGAACTTTTTTGGTTTTCGGAAACAGATTGGTTTCAGTTTTTCGGTTTTTTTTTATGGTTTTTTTTTTATAGTTTTTTTTTTCGGAAACAGAACGGTCTATGCTCAAATTGAACTTTTTCGGAACTTTTTTGGTTTTCGGAAACAGAACGGTCTAGGCTCAAATCGAACTTTTGTGGGTAGGTTTTCTTTACCTTGAAATGTTTGGGCCTAAGAAAATATTAACCTAAAATAATTAATTTTGGGCCTTAAATATTTGATTCCTATGTCTAGTTTGGTGTTGGATATGCGGGGAGGTTTGGTTTAATAAGAAGGTATGTGCAAAACCGAATGTAGTTTTTGGTTTTCTATATATACGAAATCAAACTAATGATTATTAGTTTGGATAGGTTGTTTTTTTTAAGTTGTATCGATTATTTGGTTTGATTCGATTAATTGGTTTCTCCTCACAAAGTCTCAACATATTATTAATCATGAAAACTTTGATTTGGAGTAAAGACTGACTTGGGCAGTTAGGATTTTCACACATGACACACACCTCTTCTTCTCAATTTTGATGATGCTGATAATTTGATTGATATATTATTTTATATTAATGATTAAAACTTTTATATATTTTGTTTTTCTCTTGTATCTCTTAAACTATAATATTATTTTTAAAATTTTGAAAATATTGTTATTCCATGTTTATTTTCTAGTTATTGTGTAAATTTGATTGAAAACTTATCTGAGTCAAATATAATATATCATTAATTCTTTAACTATAAAGAAATTTTTTCCTAAATACCAAATATATAATTGCGAAATTTATTATTTATATATACGTTTCAATATAAACTTTATTTAGTCTGTGTTCCCTACTAAAAACAGTTTTTATCCCAATTGAAACATTAAGAAATGTAGAATTATATACCTCTCTTGAGAGAGGGCATGTCTTATTTATATCATACAATTAAAGATCTACCATAATCTAAGTATATTCGAGCAACTACATTAATAACCTTCGGACTTCCTTAAATTCTAATGATTAGGATGTACCTGGATAGTTGGATGCATACATGCATATGCCGACCTAAAGTTTTATAGAATTTAAGAAAATAAAAAAAGGAAAAAATATCATGAAGATTATAGCCAACTATGTGAATCTAAATAATAGTTTATTTATTAATTTTATTATATGATGGACAATACAATTATTAAATATAAAAGAGTTATAGGTGTTGGGAACATGCTGGTTTTAATAATAACATGGCCAAGTGCAATCATAAATAGGGGAGGGCTATTTGGGGTGCATTATCATTTATTTCACTTATATTATATATGAGATTTTAATATTTATACTAATAATTATAGCATTTGATTCTTGATTAATTATAATTAAGTGCCTAAACGTGATCCAATAGAGGAATAACAATACGGATATACGTTTATTTATTTATTTATTTTAGAGAATAATCTGAGATAAGCTGTTAAATTTTCATACATTCTATGAATTAAGTCTTCAAATATTATTTTTGTATTTTTGAGAATTAACCTTTAAAACTAGTTAAAAGACACCTTACCTATGAAAAGAGTAAAATTTAAGAAAACACAATACACTCACTAATTACACATATAATACCATTTATCTTTTTAAATTTCACGATAAACTTTCTGTTTGGTTAAAATTTAACAAAGAGGTCTTTTTTCTAATTATAATTGTGTTTTAGATGGAAACTTTCAAACATTTTTAGCTAAACAGGCTGGATTTTTTAGATAGTGGAGGTGATAAAATATTAAATGGTTTTAGATACTTGTATAAACTTTCATAGAAATTCTATTTGTATAGAACTTAAGTCAGAAATAAAACATAAGGTTTTCATAGAAACAACTTTTGTTGCATGCTTTTGTTGATTTATAAAAATAGATGATAATGAACCTGCTTTTGTTTACTTTTCTATACACACCAAATATTTAACAGTTCAAGCATGTAGTGAATAATAAGTTTTTCTTTTTTGTCACTTGATATTTGCAACTAAAGGCGTATAAGAAATCTCTTTTATTTTCAAAAACAAAAACATAACTAACATTTTGAAGAATTTCGGTAGACCGAAGATGAGTGATGGGTGTCCCTGCCTCCATAACTAACATCCTCTTGAATCTTGATATACATTAAAACAAATATACTTTTCGACTTGTAATATGATACAAACTCAAAACTTAAGTTATGGTGATGCGATTGTGACATTACCGTGGTTAGGGAAACAACCCGCGTAAATTAAAGGGGAGGCGAAGTTGGTGGCCAATCAAATTGAGCCACACGAATGTGGTTGTGATATATATTAGATGAATGAATCTAAGACACATCATGTGACCTTTTCTTAGTCATAAAGACTTCATGTCTTTAGCTATGTAACTAGGGTTCAAAACTTTGTGTTTTATTTGTTTTTTTGTTAGATTATTTTGCTTTTTGTAATATTTGTTTTTATAAATCATTTTCATTTTCTTTTTTGACGTAACTTTTGTTCGAAAACGAGTCGGGTCAAATACAAAACGTTTCCGTGCTTATTTCTAAGTACTTTGTGAGATGGCTTACGTTTCGATGTTTGTCTAATTGTTTACTTAATTTTGTTCAGACTTGAGTCATAAGATGCCATCGCAACCTGCGACGGGTTGAAAATCTCGTTTTACTCTAAATATCACCAAAACTTTATCATTACACAGTTATTTCAAATCGTTCTCATGGACAGATATGTTATCAGGTTGCTTTATGAAATAAAGGTGGAGTTTTAAATCCCTAAGTAGATATATGTATTGATTTTAAATAAGAGTAAATTATAAGGTTTTTTAATAAAACTTATACGAGTACGTATAAAATATGTCAAAAATCTTTTCTCCGGTGAGACTATGCCAGGAGATTTTTAAATTTTTGTATGGAACTATTAGGGAGTGTTTGGTTGAAAGTAATGGAATGGAATGAAATGGAATGGAATTGAGAAGCTAGTATAATTTTCAAGAAATATTATGTTTGATTGAGCAATTAAAAGTAAATTTAAGGGAATGTTTCACATCAAATCCCACAATCAAGGGAATTTGAGGTGAAACATTCCTTTGGGTTTACATTTTATTACTTACTCAAACATAATTTTACTTGAAAATTATACTAGTTTCTCTATTCATTTCATTCCTTCCAACCAAACGCTCCTTTAGGTTCCACTAAAGGTCAATATTTTCAATTGAAAAACGGAGATGGATAGAATTCCAACTAAAAAAATGCAAAAGGACCCGGTTTATTTCGAACGGCATTCGTGTCCGCATGTCGTGCGTGGGCGACCCAAATTTTCCAGCCAAAAACCCGTTTTTGCACCCCCCCCCTGCGCGCGGGTAGGTCATGGTGTAAAAGGTATCATAAAGACATTCAATACCTTTCACCTTGTTATCACATATAAACCCATAATGTTTCATTTGTCACACCAATGTGGGACAAAGGTGTTAGAGTTTTAGAGAGACTCCCTTTACACCCTTATTTCCAACATATATTTAATTACATATATAAATATAATTAAAATATAGTTAAATCCGGTCCGACCGGTCCGACCGGTCCGACCGGTCCGACCACCAAACCAGTAAGGCGTCCGGTTCGACGTCTGATCCGGTTCTGAAAACATTGCATTTTTATATCTTGCAAGGTTGCGGATTATATTTTGGAGCATTATCGGGCAATGGTGCAAAATACCACCCATCTTTTTATTCTCGTGAAGAGATTTACTTGAAATTCATAACTCAACAGATGGTGATGATTTAAAAAAGAGAGTTGTGTCTTATATCATATTGGTATCTAGGTTATGCGTGTATTAATTGTGTGTCTTTAGTAATTTTTAGTTTTGTCCTTTTTTATTGTAAGTTTATTTCGAGGTTTTAGCTTCTTGTTAGGCTCTTTTCTAATATAAATTATTCGTTAAGAAAATACGAGTATGTAAAAAGAAGGGTAGGAAGTCGTGGTAGATCGGTTCTGAATATTGAAACATATATAGAAAAGAGAACGTCATGACAATATATTTAGAATTCAAGGAAAAAGTCTCATCGCTGTAAAAAATAAGCGTTAAAACACACGAAAGAAAAAATATAATATATCTGACCATCACTCGGTTTTGAGTGAATTTACATTGAAAATAGACCGATTCGATTTTAAATAAAACTAGTATTAAGATTCTCGTGTTGCAACAAGGGCGTAAAACCATGAGAAAAACTAATATCGGAACGTTTTCGCTAATCCACGCATTAAATGAGACGTTGATAATCATATAATAAATATGCATCTTGAACGTTATTGATATCACTTTATACATTATATTAAAAAGACGAAATACCATGGTATGACGGATGTGTAAAACCGTAGAAAAACTTAACACGGCGAATACACACATTGAAAGGGGCGTCGATAACGTATGCTACACTATATAAGAAATATCGGAGTGTATAAAACACTATATTATAAAAAGTTACAAGACAAAAACAAAATATACATAAAATTAATTAATTTTCTTTGTTTTTAGAATATTCTTTTTTTAAAAAATGTGTATGCATTCTCTTTGAATGTGCTAGGGAAAAAAAAAGGGGAGACTCAAACCCTGGTATGTTGGGTGGGAAAGAGAAGGTGTAGCCATTGAGTAAAACTGATTTGTGTTTAATGGTATATTCTTCAACTTCTTTGCACTTATATGGATTGGAATCTATCAAATTTGAATGAGACCGATAGGAATCGCATCTGAACAACACTAGTTCAAATGCAACGTGTAAAAGTATGATACATCTACGGTTCGTTTTGGGTACAAATTGACTACTAATTAAAACAAACGATAGGTCAACGATATCTAACCAGGTATACAGATACACTAGGTCTAAAAACACCACCCAAGGTGTCATTGATAAGCTAGCATAGACTATCGATTTAACTCAAATACTCATCAGAGAAATTAACGCATAAGTTTTCTTCATTAACTCTTTGCCTTTTCATTTATGAAGAAAAGCCTTATAAATAAGATCTCTATCTACCCACGTTCTAATGAAAAACAATTAAACCAACTAGGAACCACTCTAATAGCTCAAGATACAACTAAAGAAAGCATACAAAATTAATAAGCATAAAACACTTGACAAATTAAAAGAAACTGCATGGTGATGGTATGCGGAACGTGGGTTGAGCTGCAAAATAACCCAAACAAGATACAACTAACCCATTTGCGATCCAAAAACCTAATAGACAACAGATAGGGTTAAATACAAAACTATTCAATATAGTTACAACTAAAACCAACCTACAATCAATCTTTTAATGATCAATTAAAATTACCGATTTGTTAGATCTTTAAACCAATCATCGGTTATCGGTTAGCTAAGTTCACATGATAAGAACAAATGAGTACCTGATCCAAAGTGATTAATTCAGGTTTTACCAATATAGAATATCTATATATTAACATAATTGTTATACTTTGCTATTTTATTGAAGGTCTAAATAAACTAAACTATTTGTTTATGTTTTTAAGATTCTTCTTTTTGTTTTTATTGAAAGATATTTTGTTATATGATATCGTTAGATGCTCCCAAACACATACAGGTTGCAATGCATATCCTGCAAGTGTATCCTATGTTCTGAAATTGTATATTGCTTTCATTATTGTAGATGTCTTGTCTGTTTAATTAAAAAACAAGAATTACCTACATTTGGTATTATAAAACTACAAATAATAAAAAGGAAGAAGAAAAGTTAAGTGACATGAGAAAACAGATAAATTTGTTATGTTTGCGTGATTCGTTTTTGAAACTTTCTAAACGAGTAATGTTCTCAAGTATTTTCATTAAAGTCATAATAATTAACAACCGATAGAGTGACAACTACATCAGTAGAAACTTTGTTACCACTAAAGCTTTATCCATCCACGTCAAGTTGTTACTAATCAATTTTACTACTGAGGGGTCAAACTATTATTGATTATCGGTTGATACAAAGCATTTGTTGATATTGACCATCACTTGATACCAACCATCGGTTGATATTGAAACCAAAGTTGTTACCAACTTTCGATTAGTACCACAGACCATTTTTGCTAGTGATATTCAATTACCGTTGAAGTCAAAATTAATAATATATTGATATAGATAAAAGAATAAAGTACATAGATCGTTCCTAAGGTTTACTCAAATTTCACCTTTCGTCACTAGGATTGAAAAATTACAGGTCTAGTCCTAAGGCTTGAAAAAATGTTACATGTTCCGTCCTTGGTTAATGGCAAGTCATCGGCGGTGGAAGGTGAGTCTCAGCGATGGAAGGGGGTCGTGTGTGGCTAAAAGTGGCGAATGGTGAAGGGTTTTTCTTAGGGTATGTTAGTCATTTAAAATAATTTAACACTCAAAGTTAACGTTCATTCATTTCAGTCACAAAGTTTATTACGTTTGTGCAACCAATGGATTAGTCTTGTAATCTTTAAAAGTTTTGGATAAAAAGTGATATCAGACCTAATCACAAGAACCATCCATGTAATTAAGTCTAAAAAATAAATTATGTAATTACATAATTATTTATGTATATATATTTATACTAGGGTCCTAGTAAAGAGACACCACCCATATTAATCGACACTCTCCTATACGTCGTGTATGGGTCCATACGCGGCGTATAGGGTCGAATACACTGAAAGCGAGGAAAATTTAGAGGGGTTGTCAGAGAGCTATATGCCCCACATACTCTATACGACCTCCTATAACAAATTTCGACACTGATTACGTTGAAAGATTCAGGGGCCCCTATACGACGCGTATATAACTATAAAACCCGTATAAAAATTTTGGGATGTTCTATTTAACCATGCCCTTATACTAAACCACCAACGAAGTAACTTGTTCTCTTGTATAGACCACCCATTGATACAACACCATATACCGAATAACAACTGTCCACCACATCGAAAATTGTGCTCGATACGTGCCACCACTAACCATTTACATCCCACGTGGCACCCCACTATTACCCCACCTCACATCCCAACGTCCTCAAAACGGCTCCATCCCTTGTCGTTTTCCCAAACATCATCCCCTACAAACCAATCAAATTAAAATAATATTATCATCATCAAAAACAATATTATTATTATTATTATTAATATTATCAATTTGTTTTCCTTTAAATACATAGCTCGAGTTAAGTCAGGTTTGCCAATTTAGAACCCCAAACTCACTCTTTAAAAAAATCTTCAATCATCATCATCATCATCTTCTTCATTTCAATACTCAAACCCTAATTTCTTCACTGTAAATCAATGGCGAATTCGTCACGAAGAGACCTTCGATCACACTCTCCTTCCAGAAGATTCTACAGTTCTTCATCCTCAAACTCCTTTGCTTCTTCTTCGACCTCTGCGTTCTCAACACCGTCGTCATCTTCGTTTTTTCACCATCGATCTTCATCTCCGACGCGAATTAACCTCTACAGAACATCATCGTCATCATCTTCATCATCAACATCTTCGTCGTCGATGTCAACCGTACGATTCTCTCTCGACAGCCGTTCGATCTCTCCGAGCCGTACGATCTCCGTGAAGAAGCGGTTACAGGCTCCGAGAAGGATGTGTATGTGTTCACCTACATCGCATCCTGGTTCGTTCAGATGCAGTTTGCACAAGAACAACAATAATAATAATAATAACAATAATAATCATACGGCGTCGTATCGTTCGAACGGACTCAACGCACGGAGATCGGCGATGACGAACTCACTGGTTCGAATCGGTACGGTAGAAGGCGGTGATTTGGTGAAGAGAGCTCTCGCGGCGTTGATTCGGCCGTCGTCGCACCAGCAGCGGCGGAGGACGGCGTTTCAGCCGCGGCGGAGCCGGTTGTCGGCGATGACGACAGCCGGTGATTTGTGATCTCCGGCGACGGTGTTAGTGGATTCCGGCGAATGAGTTAAGTATGGATCTAGATGTTCATTTTTTTTTTTCGTTAGATGATTTTGTATATGATAGTTGTAGATCGGAATATGTAAATATGGATTTGTGATCGATTGTCAGCCATTAATTGGTGATGAAGAAGCTTCTAAGTTTTTTAACAGATGATTTCAATGACTTGAGATGATTGCAGTTTATTTGAGGTTTTTAGGGGTTTTTTTAACGGCTATAGTTGTTATTTTAATCAGATTTATTCGGCGGAGACCGCACCCCAAGCTACTCAGACGTAAACTCATTGTTGAAAAAAACTCATTGGCTCACCTCTTAGTATTTTTAATCTGAGTGAGACTTGAACTCATAAACTCTTATTATTTACATGTTCTAAGTATCTTAACTTAAACGGTTAACATCAATGGTTTTTGAGGTTTTTAAGTGATAGCTAATAATATGAATTTCATCTTGAATTGCAATTGGGTGTCACATGAGATGAGAGTGGACTATTGGAGGTTTGATGGCCATTGGATTTTTTTTTCTTAGAACTGTAAATGTGCGATAATGATCTGACAACGATTTGAAAGACATGTGTTATTTTAATCGAGTTTATTCATCCGTTTTCAGATTACTACTTTTAATATTTTGCTTGGAATAAGAATTGAACATATGAACTTTCATTTTTTTATATTTACATACGATGGGACATTGGATTTATCTGATAACAAGATAATAGAACTCGATTAAAATATTGTTATGAAAAATATCTAGATTAATAAAATAATATTATTTAGAATTAACAGCTTATGTTGTGGCATTTCGTTGCAGTTGTACTTAAACGTATATGGTAACGACATTGGAGTGTAGAAAACAAGATTAGAAACACTAGATTTGAGTTTTATATATTTAACGGTTAATTGAGCCGATTAGATTCCAGCCTAGATCGGCGGGTGATTTAGTATAATCGAAAAATAGAAGTGTTTTTTTTTTACCTAATAATTTTTTACATTAAATGTCACATGAAAAACTTACAATATCTCTCACCTTAGTTTACCTAATAAATTTTTTACATGTTTTTTATCTACCTATTTATTTTACTTTAAAAAACTTAAATAACTAATTTCCTTTTTTTCCTTCTCTTTCTAAATTATAAATTCAAGTCCTCTTTTAATAATTAATTTTTAAAATATATTTTTCATGAATAAAAACTAAGTATTTTGGTTAAAAAATATGTTCTCCTAAATCAAATTTCTCTAAAACTATGATTTTTTTATAAAAACAACAAAACTTATTCAAATTATGAAATATTTTAAAATCAATCTTTTTAAAAATAAAAGTTTTATCTAAATATTTTACAAAACAAACCTAGAGTTATTGATAAACAAAACAAATTTTTTTCAAAGCAATATTTTTTTAAAATGAAAGTTTTAAAAATCTAAAATGTTTTATCAGCTAATCAAAATACTTTTAAATTTACAATTTCTAACTCTTCATTAAGAAATATTTAGTATTTTTTTATTTTACCTGTATAATACACGGGGTTATAATCTAGTTAGTATATTAAAGTAACTAAATATAAAGTTTTTATTTGTGGTTAGTATGGACTCAAATCATTACAAGTAATAGATTTGTTTCACTTTAGTTGTATGGGCAACTAATATGAAGTGTATAGATCAAAAGAGTTTTTTTTATTGATCAAACTAGTATTTTAAGTTGAGTTATTTTGTTTGGTTTGTAATAATAATGATGTTTTTGTTGAGAAAAAACATTACTTTTACGGGTTTGAAAATCAATGTTTATCTTTTAAAGATTAAATTTTCATATTTGTTATGCGAGTTAAATAGTTGATCAGTATGAAAAGTGCTACCGCTATGTAATATTGTTTGCTTTTTATATGGTTTTGGTAGGTTTTATGGTTTATTTTGAATAGAACTCATCATTTATATATGAGTAAATTACCATTTGTATCATTAATGTTTTTTTTATTTTATCCACTTGTATCTCTGTAGTTTTAATGTCTCGATTTGTCTCATAACTTTTCATTTTTGTCTCAATTTTTATCTAAAATGTTAACCTCGTAAAATTGTTCTGTTGACTTTATATAAAATGACAAAAATACCCTTAACCGACCCTCTTTATCTTTCTCACACAAACTCCCTCAACAACGACCGCCACCTCCACCTCCACCTCCACGACCACAACCACTGCCACCACCACTGATGGAATCAGCTATGTTCTTAAACAAGGTTGATCCTTCAAGGACCTTTTTAATCTCTTAACAAATAATTAATACTCAAACAACATGGTGCAAAAACCATGATTTTTGATATGATCTCTAATGTGTGTGTGTGTGTGTGTATCGTTGTGTAATTATGTGTTTGTATGGTATGAATGCTCAGAGAAATTGAAAATGCTTGTTTAATTGATAATCTGTTCAAAAGCTTACAAATAATTAGGGTACGTGGCTATTTATAACCTATGCACATACTATGTATAATTACAAAAGTACCCTTATGTAAAACTATATTACATAATTAATCCTAAATCTAACTGTTGTCCGCTGTGGATGTTTGGCTGTCCGCTGTGGATGATAGAATGAGTTGTCCGCTGTGGATGATAGAATGAGTTGTCCGCTGTGAACACATTGTTCCGTTGTGAACACTTGGATGTTTGCTTTGATGTTATCCGTTGTGGATATTGAACATCTGTTAGACTTGTTCATCAGCTGTGATTGTTTGTTTATCCGTTGTGCATTTGTTCATCCGTTGTATGTATTTGGACATTATTCAAATGGTAATTTACTCTTTATATTTATCATTTAACTTGCATAAATTTTGACATCTCTCATAAAGAGTTAACATAATTTTTTACATTAGGACACTTGTTGTAAGTTTCGTGTTCTTTTCCATATATAGGTTTCGAGTGATTTGGAGGAACGCATGGATGTATTTTCCAATTTTTAAACTATCTCTATTATCTACCTTACTGGTGATAATTTATTATTAAACAAAAATTACTTAAATTTGTTGCTCTTGATGCTTCCCCGATGGAATGCAATTAAATAAATGTCGTATCGATTATTATAGTTGATTGATTATGACATCAAACAACTTGTATTATAAAAAAGAAAGAATAGTGTTACGTAATTAAATTATATACGTATATGATTATTCTTTTAGTGGATGTTTTGCATAAAAAATCAACCATACTATGTTACATTAAAATAATATATAAGAAAGATATATTATTGCTGGAAATTCTAAACCAGGACATATCAAAATTGGTCCGACTGGTTGATATTATTATTACTTTAATTATTTTCAATCAATACATAATGGAAAAAGTAACAACAATGTCATGATCACAGGTCATGATATCATGTACTATTTAATTATAGGAAAATTATCAATATAAACATTTGACCACACTAAATTACCATTATAACCACTAAAAAAAATTACAAAAAAAAAACAACCAATAAAAACAAGTCACGTGTCCATTCCTCGCCACGTGGGCGAGGAAAATCCATAATCCTTCGCTGAAAAGGTGACTGGGCGAGGAATTTACATAATCCCTCGCTGACGTGTCGAAATTTTAGGAGTTCCTCGTTGAAAATGTGACTAGGCGAGGGATTTTCATAATCCCTCGCTGACGTGTCGCAATTTCAGTGGTTCATCGCTAACATGTCCTATTCCTCGGCCATAATTACCAAAATGCCACTACTCACTTAAAATTTTTATTTTTATTTTTTAAATACAAAATTTAAAAAAAAGTATTTGCCAAAAGTTATAAAATTGTTAGATTAATTAAAAAATTCATTTAGTATTTTTTTAAACACTTAAATTTGTTATTTAATATGATTTTCCTCTATATAATACAAGCTTTTCTCTTAACAAACTTATCGAATTTTAGTTTTTTTATTTTATTCATTTTACTAGTTTAGAAATACATTTTTAACACAGGCTTAATTAAAATATTAAATTAATAGTTAAAATTTAATATTTAAAAATTTTAAATAATATTTTAGATAAGATATAATTCGGATTACATATACTCAATTATTTTAAGTAATAATAATATTTTTTAAACTTTCATCTTTAAAAAACTGCACTTATTTTAAAAAAGTTTAAATAATAAAACAAACTTTAAAAAACTTTTGTTTAAGTGAATTCCATTTTTTAAGTTTTTTAAAGATGAAATTTAAAAAAAATACTATTATTACTTAAAATAGATGAGTATACATTCGAATCATATCTGTATCTAAACAAAATATTTTAAAAAACTTTTAAATATTAAATATTAACTATTAATTTAATATTTTAATTCAACACGTGATAAAAACGTATTTCTAAACTAGTAAAATAAATAAAGTAAAAAATCAAATTTGATAAGTATGTTAAGAGGAAAGTTTGTATTATATAAGGGAAAACCACATTAGATAACAAATTTAAGTGTTTAAAAAATAAGAATGAAAATTTTTTAAAACTAATGATTTTTAACTTTTGGCAAATACTTTTTTTAAATTTTGTATTTAAAAAAATAAAAATATAAATTTTAAGTGAGTAGTGGCATTTTGGTAATTATGGGCGAGGAATAGGACATGTCAGCGAGGAACCACTGAAATTGCGACACGTCAGCGAGAAATTATGAAAATCCCTCGCCTAGTCACCTTTTCAGCGAGGAACTCCTAAAATTTCGACACGTCAGCGAGGGATTATGTAAATCCCTCGCCTAGTCACCTTTTCAGCGAGGGATTATGGATTTTCCTCGCCCACGTGGCGAGGAATGGACACGTGGCTCGTTTTTATTGGTTGTTTTTTTTTTGTAATTTTTTTTTCAATGGTTATAATGGTAATTTAGTTTGGTCAAATGTTTATATTGACAATTTTCCCTTTAATTATCCATAACGAAGGGTATGGACCAGAGGCTAGATAGATAACTTTAAAGGAAAAACGCCTGGCCATGTTGATCCAAAAATGGAAAAGGATGAAAATGGTATTTTTTGTTCATTGTGTTTATTGAAACTTGAGTTGAGAAAATAATTTTTTTTATATTCTGAACATTAATAAGTGTATTAAATATACTTGTATAATTAACCATTTATGAGTTTGTATTTTATTGATAAGTGTTAATTCTATATTGAGTTAAGATATTCTTAAAGTTGAAGTAGATGAATAAGACTTATATAATTAAAATATAGAGTAAATTACCATTTGCATCCCTAACGTTTGTTCATTTTAACCACTTGCATCCTTGCGGTTTCAAAATTGTCATCCAGCCCCTGACGTTTCATGTTATCTTTGTTTGAGTCTATATTGTTTTATTTTTATTTCCATTTGAGTACTGAATACTAACACGGTTAGTTTTCTTGTTAAAATTATTGTTAAAAAGACTAAACTACCCTTCATCACCACCATGACAACTAACCATCACCATTTTCACAACCATCATCACCACCTCCTCCCAGCCCCATCACCACCACCGCAGCCCCCATCACCCCCACCGCAGCCCATCACCACCACCGCAGCCCCATCACCACCACCGCAGCCCATCACCACCACCGCAGCCCCATCACCACCACCGCAGCCCCATCACCACCACCACAGTCCCATCACCAGCATCGCAGCCTCATCACCACCAATCGCAGCCCCATCACCACCACCGCAGCCCCATCAGCGGGCCAACACGAGGATCCGAACCCAATGTCGTTGGAGCACCCGAGGAGTATTTCAGATGGGTCGGATCCTTGGAATATGGTACCCGAAAAGCTTGTCGGGTCGTAAAGGTCCGATACGAAATCAGAGAAATCAAACAGATCGGAGGTTGTGAAATGGTCGTCGAATGGCTGGAAATCGGAGATGTCGCCGGAGAAATCGCCGGAGATTTCAGAACGAGTCAGATGAGTCGACTCAGCGATGCACTCTTTTTTTAATGGTGAGTCGAACCGGAGAACTGATTTTGGTGACGATACGTTGCTTTTGGTTTGTGATTCTTCGCCGAAGTTGTAACCGGAGTCAAACGACGATACCTTATTGTCCGGCAACGGGAGACTTTCCGGCGGAGATCCTCACAACTCTACCTGAAGCAAGTTCTCCGGTGGGTAACGAAGGTTTCGTCACCATCGTTGTGGTTCTGGTCGTTGAGGAGCGTAGAGCAGGTGGGTGATGGGGTGGTTGTGGTTCTTTTAGTCGTTGAGGAGTGGTGGTGGTGCGGCGACAACGATGGTGTGGCGACGGTGGCGGAGCGTAGAGCAGGTGGGTGATGGGGTGGTTGTGGTGGCAGTGGTGGACACAAAGAGAGAGAAGAGAGAGAGACATATAGAGAAGATGAAAGGGGTGGGGTGTGAGTAGATGAGGGGTATTAAATAAGGGTATTTTTGTCATTTTATTAAATTTAACTGAAAAATCTAACGTCGTTAGTGTGTTGGACTCAAATGGAAATAAAAATGAAACGTCAGGGGCCGGATGACAATTTTGAAACCGCAGGGATGCAAGTGGTTAAAATGAACAAACGTCATGGATGCAAATGATAATTTACTCTAAAATATATTAACATTTATATCGATTTAGAAAAAAGGAAATGACTAAGATTAGTCCCCTAGATCGGTGAACAAATCGTAAATGGGAAGTCAAACATGTTGATAATGTTGTTACTTGTAGTGACAGATCTTGAATATTTTCGTAGAGAGGACAGAGGTGAAATTAATTTTTTTAAAGGGGACGAACTCGATATTTATATAAAATTTACACTACCGGACCAAAAATTACACTATCGAACTCAAAGAGACTTGTAGACTAAACTCGTACAAACTCGTCGCAATTACGTACTTATCATGTTAAAAGTTGTTAGTTGCAATTAAGACCATTCAACCATTTAATTTGTTTTTAGCTATCATTACAAGCTTGTTAATTAATTTTTATACACCCAATTTTATACAACAATCAAGAAACAAGAGACTATAGTGACTCATACCGGCAGAAAACAAAAGGGAGAACTCTCAACATGGAAAGTCCGTGAAAATCTTTCTATATAGATTGTCGATGAAGAGAAGATGATTGTTGGAAATCAGGTCTTTTACAACTTAATCAAATAATAGTTTTAACAAGAAAACTCTTTTGATTAAAATTGAAGATACATAAATACTAAACTATAACTTCTATATATACTAAACAAACTTGTAGACTAAATTAATAATAATAAGATAAAGACTATCTAAATAATAAAACAAACAAACTAACTAAACTCCTAATCTAATATGAACTCATTAGTTTTAGTAAACTCGTGTATTACACGAGTTGAATAAATATAATATTATATATAATAAAATTTTACTTAGTTATAAAATGATATTCTAAGATAAGATATGATTTAAATTACATAGGAGTAAAAACTATAAGTAATAAAATAACAATATCAGTGATATCAACTTTTTTAATTTTTTCCTAAAAAATCAAATATTTTGTTTAAAAAACTGTCATTTTTATAAATATCCTTATTGTAACTCTCATTTTTAATTATTTTTGGTTTATAAAAAAAATACTTTTTAAAAACACTAAATTTAAAATATTTCATATTTTTAAATAAGTTTGATGTTTTAGAAAAAAAAATTATTTTATAAAAATTAGTTTCTTTATAAATAATATTAATTATTTATAATTAAGGTAATTATTTAATAAGAGAGAGAGAGAAGCGAGAAATTTTTTTATAAAAGTAAATGGGGTGCTGACACGTGTTTTGTATAGTTACCTTTTTATTACAATAGAATGATTTAGATAAACTAATAATTATCTACACCTAAATGATAATTACTAATTTATTAACTATAATAATTATCTCCTACCCTTTTAACTATTATGTAATTACAAGAGTAGTCCAACAAGAAAGACGTTGATGAATGAGAAGAGAGAGTTTATTTTTATTTTTGTCTTAATTTTTACTCAAAAATCAAATGTGAAGGTTCTTTATTTTAGGGTGGAGGATATGTGAGTGGGAATAGGCCTGGCCAAGAATCCCAAGATGGAGAGACTAATGTAGAAGCTGAGGTGGATGGCAAAAAGATAAACAAATGTAGTTTTTCTGTATAATGTTTGATATCAAATAGTTGTAAACAAGAAAATATAATGTGTAAAAGTAGATTGGGGGCGGGGGCGGGAGCGAGGGAGGGGCAGCGGCAGGAGGGGGCAAATCGTCCCCTCTACAGGTACCGACGAGCGCAGAGCGTGGAAGAGTGGGTTTTCTAACCATCTCCCTTATCCTACATATTTTGAAATCATGATGTACTTTAAGTGGGTCACAATGACAAAAGGGTTTAGCCACTTGAAGTTGTAGATAAGGCTTAACAAGTTAAAGGTGTGTGGGGTGCCATCCTATGTTCCTTTTTAACTATTTTTCTATATTATATTCTCTTTTATTCGAGTCTTTTAAATAATATAATATAAAAAAATCCATCTTTTCTATATATCATTTAACGTGACCATGCTATGAATGGATCTTATGGAATAAAGTAAATAAAAGGGCTTCGAAAGTGTAATCGAGTTAGTTTTAAGTACAGTGAATTCTAGAAGCAATTCAAGTGTAATCTTTAATATTTAATAGGATTAGTGGAGTCAGTTGTAAATGGATTTAATGAGTCCTTAGCGGGTTGATGAATCGACCTGTTTAGTTAAACAAATTGATGGATCGACCTATTCAATTAAAATGTTAAACAAGTCAATCCCCACACGGCCATATATTAGAATGGTTAGACATGACAACCTAAAACCTGAATATTTTCGGCTCGTGTTAGAAATTCTCATCCCTAGTTACGATGAAGATGTTCATTTATAAAATAATCTGTACGTTGTCAGATAAGTTTGGTTCGACCACCATCTACCTGGCTGATCAGTAAGCTCGATTTACCTTTTATGTAATTGGCCAGATGTGATTTTACGAGTGCGATTGAGGTCGAAGGGATTGAAAACTTAAGAAGTGAACAAATGGATTACAAAAAGATAGAAAAGGTAAAAAGTGCAACCACTTTAATGTTGTATCATTCATTTGAACTTTTTTTCATGTAGGCCCGGATAATAGCAGCCCACATGATGGAAAAAGAGAGGGCTTAAAAATTAAACCAAAATAGGGGCCCATAAAAGTCTTTTCGGTGGTGAGCTGTGATACACTCATGGACCATGGTTTTAGTTTACCAATGTACTTCAATTTTTTTACTTATTTCCAATGTTTTTCGACCGGATCGGACTGACCGGTCCGACCGGTTCGAGCGAGGATCGGCCCTCTAGCCGATCCGGTTCGCTATGATTCGGTTTTAGGTGGTCGAACCGGTCAGTTCGTCCCGAACCGATGGTCGGATCGGTTCAGACCGTTTTTTGGTTTTTTTTGTTTTTTTTATTTTAATGGATAAAAACGAGGTGTTGAACCATAAATTGGTATGTTGGATATACAAATATAGTTAAGTTTTATATATAACTATAAAATACATATACAAATCATATATAAATTACTTATATTTAATTACGTATATACTATATATAATATACTATATATATAATTATGACGTCATCCGGTTCTTAAATCCGGTCCGACCTGTCCGACCACCAAACCAGTAAGGCTTCCGGTTTGACGTCCGATCCGGTTCTGAAAACATTGTTTATTTCCACTCAAAAATATTTTTTTTTATTTTATTTTTTTGTTTTGTTGATAAGTGACTATTTATTCTACACCTACTTTACTTTTTCTAAATCTCACATTCACTCCCTAAGATTTAAACAAAATACCATTTAATTCACTCCTTGAGATATAAACTCAATACCATTTAATTTGACGGTATGTAAGGATTCCTGAAGTCTGATGCAACCCAAAACAGCCCAAGTGTCTCAGCAACATGCACTAAGTACTGAAGTGAAGAATGCTTCGGAAGTTTTACACAAAGCATTAGAAAATACTCTAAGTGTAAAATCTTCCGAAGCCAAGACCAATATCTTCCGAAGCCAAACATGAAGTCTTCCGAAGCTTCAGAGACAAAGTCTTCCGAAGCCTCATCCTATGAAGACAGATTTCTTCCGAAGACTTTTAGTACACATGCTTTATCTGATGTACTGTTCCATAAAGCACCTTTTCCGCTGCACCTCTGTAAAGTCACCAACTTACATGAGTTGGTGAAAAGGGCCTTGCTTTTGGTAACTGTACATTGAGGTCTTGAGTATTCAACTTTCCACTTTATGTACTTTATCCTTTTTGTATTGTAAAAGGATGTGAGCTATGGCATGTCATAGTCACAAGGTCAAAAGGCAGATATGCCTTTTGATCCTACAATTGATTTTGTTAGTGTCTAGTCAATTGTATCCAGCTGGCTTTCAAAGTATAGCCGGCTGTAGGTTGTAGTATAAGTATTTCAAGTTCTTGTATCTTTTCTTTATGCTTTGTAACACTTGTAAAAGAACTTGAGAAAGCAATATACTGCCTCCTTGAAACCCAACTCTCTTGTTCTGTCTCTTTACTTTACTTGTGTTCTTAGTATCATACTTGGTTAATCCAGTTCACTGTTTGATTAGAGCTTAGTTATTCTCCTCATTGTGTTGTTGTGTTGTAATTGTGGTTAAGCCCTTAAACGGTCCTGCAATTGGTATCAGAGCTTTCCAGGCTCTTGATATAAGATCTAACCATCTTAAGATCCCTCACACACACAAAAACTAAACTCTTCAAATGGCTGCCATCTCTAAGACTGATATGGAGACTGGAACCATGAACAAATCCCCACTGATCACTCTTGATGATTTTGACACCTGGTGCATGAGGATGGAAGGCTTCATCAGGTCTCTTGATTCAAGAATGTGGGAATCTGTTGAGAATGGACCTTTCATACCCAGCACCCCCTCTGCTACTGGTGCTGGTATGATTCCTAAAGATGTGGCCAACTACTCAGATGAAGATAGAAAAAGAGTAGAGATTGACAGGAAGGCCATGACTGCTCTTCAGACTGCTCTCCCAAACTCTGTATACAGAGGCTTCAAGAAGTGCAAGACAGCCAAACAGCTGTGGGATGCACTGAAGCTGATGTATGAAGGCTCCTCTGAAGCCAAGGAGAACAAGAAAGATCTTCTGAAGCAGCAGTTTGAAAATTTCACCTTCAAAGCAGGTGAGACCATGACTCAACAATACTTCAGGTATGTTGAGATTGTGGATACCCTAGTGGATGGAGGAGTTCCTCTTGAGAACAGGGACATTGTAAGGAAGTTCATGTCCTCACTTCCTAGGCAATGGACACACTATTGTGTGGTGATCAAGAGGACTGAGAACCTTAAAACTCTTACTCTTACAGAGTTGTATGGGATTCTCAGTGGATACCAGATGGAGATGAACATGCAAGGTTCATCTGGCAACTCCAACAATCAAATGGGTTCAGCCCTTCATGTGGTTGAAAGGGACAGCATAGAACCTCAGCATCATCTCTTATGCTACCCTGACAACTCACAAAAGGGTCCTTTCATCACCTTCCCGGAGACACCAAGGGAGAACTTTACTCAAGGAAGCCCATTCCAAGAGACAAGTTCTTCTCAAGCCTTTGTGTCTGCAGATGAAAGCTGTGGGAATTATCTCTTCACTCTTGAAGACCTGGACTGTATCCATCCAGATGACCTGGAATACATGGAGATAGTTCAGCAGATGGCTCTCCTCACTCACAGAGCCAAGAAGTTCTACAAGAGGACAGGAAGAAGATTTCCAAGCAATGCTACCAGCAGTAAGTTTGGGCTGGATAAAAGCAAAGTTAAGTGTTACAACTGTAACCTTATGGGTCACTTTGCCAGGGAGTGTAAGGCACCTAAAACAAATGGGGGCCAAACACAACCCAGACCAAACTTTACTGACAAAGCTCCTCAAGCTGAGAAGACAAAGCAACATGCTGCTGTTGCTGTTGAAGAAGGAGGCTTTGACTGGAGTTTTCAGGTGGAGGATGCTTCTCCAAACCAAGCACTGATGGCTGACCATGATGAAGCCAAGGTATTGGAACATCTTTGCTCCCCTGAATGCATTGCTAAAGTAAATAGATACAGGTCCTATAACCTAGAGATGAGATCTGATCTTGAGTCATTAAACATATTAAAATCTGATTTTAGAAAGTCTGAAAATGATTACAAGTTAAAGATAGAAGACTTGGAGAAAACCATTTCAGTACTAAAACATGAACATACAGATTTCAGAACTCAGATCCAAGATCTCATCACTAAGTTAACTGAGTGCCAGGCTGAGCTTGTGATCAGCAAAGCCAAGGCAGAGAAAAGTGTTCTTGAAGAAGAGACCTTCAAGAACATGATATCCTCATCCCTGCACAACAAAGTTTGTTATCAAAATAGACAGGGACTAGGATCAAATGAGATAGCTCCTCCACACACAATCTTGTCTGTAAGATCTCCTAGGTGTGGAACTTGTGAAGATGAGCTTCCTCTCATAGATCCTGTAAGTGAGGATGATGAAGAAGTGATAGTGAAGAATTCCTCTGAGAAGAGTGAAGAAGAGGATTCTTCCAAGGGCCACTATCCTTCTGAGGAGAAGAAATCAACTGTGATGACCAAGTCCAAAAGAAAGAACTTGATCAGAAAGAGCAAAAGAAAGGCAAAGAAGGCTCAAGAAATCAAGGCTACTTTTGATGCTAAGCAGAAACAAGTTTTTATCTCTGCAGGTTTCAAAGTAGTAAGGACTGAAGACATCAACCAAGACTCCTTAGCTAAGAGTCATGGTTCTTGTTCAAATCATCTCAGTATCAAGAAGAAGACTGAGCTGCTGTGTACCACTGCTGCACAGCCTGGACCATCAAACTCCAAGAACAGTTCACAGCCCAAAGGAACTGTCTCAGCATCTACCAAGATGAAGATGGAGAAGGGATGTGACCAAAGCCAGTCTTGCTCTCAAAGGGAGACTTCTTTGAAGAAGAAAATGTTATGTGTTATGTGTGAAAGTACTTCTCACATTGCTAAGGATTGCCCATACAATCCTAAAAGTACTGTCCACATGACTAAAACAAAGACTTCAAAGAGTCTCAAGAAGTCTCAAGCTTCGGAAGGAAAGTCTGTTTCCTTCGGAAGCTCCAAATCAAAGAAGGAGGTAAGTGGAAAATTACCTTCGGAAGCAAAGTTGGTCTCGGAAGAAAGGAGTTCTTCCGAAGCACTAAGTCTGCTGCAGTGACTGTAGATTCTTCCGAAGGATCAGTCATCAAAACTTATGAAGTTCTAAAGGCTTCTAAGGTTTTGAAGGTCAAGTCCAAGACTCCAAAGGTGGTGTGGAAGTCTAAGAAAGACCAAATGACTGAGGTTTCTCCATCAACAACAGCTGAAGATCCCCATAGTACAACCATAGGATCTATTACTGTTGCATTACCTTCTATTACTGTTAATGAGCCCAAGACAAAGTAAGGCTTGGGTTTCCAAATGTAACTAATCATCTTCTCTGTGCAGGAACAGCTCAAGACCAACAGGAATGTCTGGATAATTGACAGTGGCTGTTCCAGGCACATGACAGGCAATAGGTCTCTACTCCATAATTTTGAGAGAATTGATGGAGGACCAGTTGCTTTTGGAGGAGATGAAGGTGGTTACATTTCTGGAAGGGGCAAGGTCACAAATGGTAAGCTCAGCATTGAGAAGGTAAACTTTGTTAAGGAGCTTGGGTACAATCTTCTGAGTGTATCCCAATTTTGTGATCAGAGTCATAACATGCTCTTTACTGAGCATGAGTGCATTGTTCTCAAACCTGGTGTGGTCATTCCTCATGAGCATATCCTGCTCAGAGCCCCCAGGAAAGGGAACATGTACAAGATGGATTTGCAAGAAACATCTCCCTCAGGAGAAGTTTCATGCTTTCTATCTAAAGCAAATAGTGATGAGTCTTTCCTATGGCATAAAAGAATGTGCCATGTAAACTTTAAGAACATGAATAAATTAATTAAACATGATCTGGTAACTGGAATGCCAAAGAAAGAGTTTACTAGTGATGATCATTGTGTTGCATGCCTGAAAGGGAAGCAACACAAAGTATCTCACAAGCCTAAGGAAAAGAACTCCATCACTACTCCCCTACACTTGTTACATATGGATCTCTTTGGCCCCACCAGTGTAATGAGTTTAGGAAGGACCTCTTACTGTCTAGTGATCACAGATGATTTTACAAGATTCACTTGGGTCTTCTTCCTTAGAACTAAGGATGAAACCCCTGAGATTCTGAAGAATTTCATCTTAAAAGTTGAGAATCAATGTGATCACAAGGTCAAAACCATAAGATGTGATCAAGGAACTGAATTCAAGAACCAAATCCTTGATGCATTTTGTGATGAAAAAGGTATTACAAGACAATATAGTGCTCCCAGGACTCCTCAGCAAAATGGAGTTGCTGAAAGGAGAAACAGGACACTTATTGAAGCTGCAAGAACTATGTTGTCTGACTCTAAACTGCCTATCACCTTCTGGGCAGAGGCAGTCAATACTGCCTGCTATGTGCAAAACAGAGTTTTAGTAGTTAAGACACATGGTAAGACTCCTTATGAACTTTGGCACAAGAGGAAACCTTTCATTGGTTTTCTCAGGTCATTTGGATGTCCCTGCACCATCTTGAATACCAAAGATCAAATTGCCAAGTTTGCTGAGAAATCAGATGATGGACATTTCATTGGATACTCTTCTCAAGCTAAAGCTTATAGAGTATACAATCTCAGAACTAGAATTGTTGAGGAGTCAGCCAATGTGACTTTCAATGAGCACACTCCCTGTGTGGCTGGTTCTGGTCCGGATTGGCTGTTTGATCTTGATTTAGTTACCAACTGTTTTAACAAATCTTGTGAGCATGTTTCAGGATCTGCAGAAAATCTAAATACAGGTGATCCTGATCCAAGATTTGAGCTAGGAAGATCTTCAACTCATACATCTTCAGCTCCAGTTGGAACTACTTCAGCAAATGAGGTTTCTATCAGCACAACAATGACAATTCAGCTGATACATCTGGCATGCCTTCAAATTCCAGCTCAGAGGCCTCTCAACCAGATAAAGATACCTCACTTGTAGAAGACAACAATGGTGATGGTGATAGTGATCAGGAATTTCTTGATGCTAATAACCACACCATAGATGACAACATCAATGATGTCTCACACTCATTGGATCAAGTTAATCTTGATAAGTGTGATAATGTGGAGGGTGAATCTTCAAGACCAGATTTAAATTTCTCAAATTTAGATCTTTCTCAACAACTTGCTGTGATCCCTCAGCTAAGGATCCACAAGTCTCACCCCACCACAAACATCATTGGAGATGTTGTCACAGGGGTAAGAACAAGAGGACAAACCCATGAAGCAAATGTTTGTCTTCACTCTTGTTTCTTATCTCAGATAGAGCCCAAGAAAGTTGATGAAGCTCTAAAGGATGGAAGTTGGGTTGAAGCTATGCAACAAGAGCTGCTTCAATTCAAAAGGCAGAAAGTTTGGAACCTTTGTCCTCTTCCTCATGGGAAGACTACCATTGGAACCAAATGGGTTTTTAGAAACAAGAAGGATGATAGGGGAATCATCATCAAGAACAAGGCAAGACTAGTTGTTCAAGGATACACACAAGAAGAAGGGATTGACTACACTGATGTCTTTGCTCCTGTAGCAAGACTAGAAGCTGTTAGGATATTCCTGGCATTTGCTGCATCCAAGAACTTCAAGGTCTACCAACTTGATGTAAAGTGTGCTTTCTTATATGGAGTGATTGATGAGGAGGTTTATGTCAAACAGCCACCTGGTTTTGTAGACCCTGATCATCCTGATTATGTCTGCAAGCTTGACAAAGCTCTTTATGGGCTGCATCAGGCACCCAGAAAGTGGTATGAGACACTATCTAAGTATCTCTGCAAGCATGGATACAGAAGAGGTACTATAGATGGAACCCTCTTCATCAAAGGACAGGGAAATGACTTATTGCTGGTTCAAGTATATGTTGATGACATCATCTTTGGTTCAACTAATCCAAAGCTCTGCAAAGACTTTGAGAAGCTGATGAAAGACAGATTTGAGATGAGTTCAATGGGAGAACTCAACTTCTTTCTGGGAATTCAAGTGAAGCAAGTTGAAGATGGCATCTTCATAAGTCAGTCAAAGTATGTTCAAGACATACTCAAGAGGTTCAATATGACTGATTGTAAGATTGCTAAGACACCCATAGCCAGAAACCACTCCCTTGGTCCAGATCTTGAGGGGGAGTGTGTAGATGAGCACTTATACAGGGCTATGATTGGGTCTCTTATGTATCTTACAGCTAGCAGGCCTGATATCATGTTTGCTACATGTATTTGTGCAAGATATCAAGCCAACCCTAAGATGTCTCACTTAATCACTGTGAAAAGGATTTTAAGATACCTCAAAGGTGCTTCAACACTTGGTCTATGGTATCCAAAGAATCCAAATTTCAATCTGTATGCCTATACAGATAGTGATTATGGTGGTTGCAATATGACTGCAAAGTCTACATCTGGGGGATGTCAATTCCTTGGTGGAAGGGTGGTCTCATGGCAATGCAAGAAACAATCCTGTGTGTCTGCATCAACTGCTGAGGCTGAATACATTGCTGCTGCAAGCTGCTGTGCTCAAGTGCTTTGGATTCAAAATCAGATGCTGGACTATGGATTTAACTTCAAAGAGACTCCTATCCACATAGACAACAATAGTGCTATCTCTATCACTGAGAACCCTGTGCAGCACTCAAGGACCAAACACATCAACATCAGGTATCATTTAATAAGGGATAACTATGAAAAAGGATTAATTAAACTAGTCAAAGTTCATACAGATGAACAATATGCTGATCTGTTCACCAAAGCTTTTGATGAACAGAGATTTAAGTATCTGATATCAGCTATTGGGATGATTAACTTTGAGTAGACTTTTTATTAAAACTAATTCTAATTATTTCTTCTTAAAATATGTGTGTCCTAAGTTGTCTAGTTCATCACTTTCATAAGCTCATGTTTTCTTTGGATGTAAAATTCTTTTTGAAGACTTTCCTTAGATTCTTGAAAATTTCTGATACTTCGGAAGATAAAGATTTTATCTTCGGAAGAAAAACATGTCTTTAAAATAAATAACTGTCTAAGAGATTTTACCTTTGGAAGAAGTAAAGTTCATCTTCCGAAGCTTAAAATTCTTATCTCAGACACTTATCTATTTTCAAGAACCTTTTCCTTCCGAAGCAAAATTAACCTTCGGAAGCTTTGTTTATTTTCGTACAAAGCATTCAAGGGTTTATTTCTCTTCCGAAGCATAAATTATCAAGACTCTCAGGAAAATCTTCCGAAGCCATTTTAGCTTCGGAAGCTTTTTAAATCAAAACTTCCGAAGACAAATAAACTTCGGAAGCTTTTCGAATTCCAAGAAAACTACTTTTTGAGCAAAAGTAAACTACCTTTTTAGAGGTGGGACCGACTTTCGGATTTCAAAGTTTATCCTCTTTCATTAACTTTGGTTCAAATCCCTTTTCATATAAATACCCAACGGTTCCCCCTCTTTCCCACTATCTTCCTCAATTCTACTGTTTCTCTAACCTAATTCTCTAAACCGCCTTTGCTTTCTACCTTTCTTCACCCTTAAGCTTCTGAAATGGCCAACCTTAACCGCAGAAACAACCCTGATTTCTCCATGCAACTACACAGGCAACATAATCAAGTTGCTCTGTTAAGCTCTGAGAAAGATGCAAGTTTCTCAGAGATTTGCCAATTCTTGACTCTGTCAAACTACTTCACCTCCCTGACCATTGATCCTCCTCTATATGAGGATCAGTTGCTTGAATTCTGGAAGACCTGCCAAGAGGTCATTATGGATGGGGAGAAGGCACTGTCTGCCACAGTGCAAGGGAGGACAGTCTTCATCACTCCGGCCATCATTAACCAACATCTACAGCTGGATGATGAAGAAGGTGAGGTGTCCTTTCCAAAAGAAGCTGTTAATCATTCTTTTGAGCAGATGGGCTATGAGGGAGATTTCTCTGTAAAGACCTTTAGGAAAGGGAAGGTCTCATCCAATGGAAATTCCTGCTCCATGTGGTTATCCACAGCTTGTCAAACAAGCATGGTGGATGGGACCAGATTCCTGAGGATCTCTCCTTCATAGTTCATGGAATGGTTCAGGGGGTCAAGTTCAGGTATTCACAATTTGTTTATACTAATTTACTTGCAAACTTAGACTCCTTAGAGTATTACATGTTTCCTAGATATGTTCAACACATTCTCAACTGTGAACTGGGCTCACAGTTGAGGGAAACAGGTAATATTCTTAAATTGGGACAGATGAAGCCCGGCATCTTTAAAATAATGAAGAAGCCAACTGTAGGCTTCTCTGGGGTAGAAACAGCCCTAGTCCCAAAAATGTTAGAGCTCATTGCTCAAGGTGACAACCTAGCAACACAAGCTAGTGTTGAACCCACACCTCTTTTGTCCCTACCATTAAAAAGACCAGAAATCACCCTCACCTACCAAAGAAAATCCAAACGAACCCCTGCTCAGACTATTGAGTCTGTGCAGGCCCCCAAATACTCAACCTTACAGGAAGAAGTGGACACTAGAGCTCCCACTTCTCCTGAGGAGCAAACCACTCCCATTGTTTCACCTATCAGGGCTGAGGTTCCTCAAGCTCACCCTGATGAGCTCAATAGCCCAACAACCTTAAGCCTTCACTCTGAGTCTCAACACTCAAGTGGACAACCTTCAGGGGACAGCTACCATCCCCAGCCTTTGGATCTCAACCAACCAATTCCCAACCTATCCTTTTACACTGATGAAGACTTAGGATTCAGTGAGTACCATGAGTCTCTCTTCTCCTCCCCTACTCAAAGAGAGATGAGTACCTCTGACTCTCCTCAGTCTATCCCCCATCAGTCACCTGTTACTGAGGTGGACACTTCTGAACCTGTTCAGGATGTCCATATGGAAGAGGCTCTCACTTTTGAAAGTGATTACATCATTAAGACCTCAACCATGGCAACTCAGCCCATTGGCATCTCAACTGAGGCTGCCAGTGAGCAGAGGAAAACCAGCAGCCAAGAAACTCAAGCTGGTGGTGAGAGAGAGGACTTTGGTCCAATCATCTCATCCCCCAATGAATCTTCTGATGAAGATGAGGGGAATTTGAGACTAAAGGTGCAACAACTGTCAAAAACATGCACCTACTTAGTCTCTAAGGTTAGTCACTTGGAATCTCAAGTGACTACCCTGCAAAACAGGGTCAATGATCAGCAACTCCAGATTTCCTATCTGCAGGAAAAACTAGCTGGGAGACCTTTAAGGAGAGCTCAACCAGGAACCCAACTCTCTTGTTCTGTCTCTTTACTTTACTTGTGTTCTTAGTATCATACTTGGTTAATCCAGTTCACTGTTTGATTAGAGCTTAGTTATTCTCCTCATTGTGTTGTTGTGTTGTAATTGTGGTTAAGCCCTTAAACGGTCCTGCACGGTATACATTATTACCATGATATCTCTCTGTAACAAAATACATATTTACTATGTGAAATGTGAAATTTTATTTTTCATTTTTAACTTCTAGAAAATTACATATATTGCTCTATTGTTTTGCTGTTCATTCGGCCATCATACTTATCGTCCCGGATGTCTAGTTCTCATAAACATCATGGTATGATATCGTTTTGCTGTTCATTTGGCCAAATGGCTGAACTAAAATTCATTTTCATCCCTAAAGTGATCAGTCATAAGAACTAGACACTCAATTTAGTATAAAAATATGTTTTTTATTTGTTTTTGTGATTTTCCATATGTAGCGATGAATGTTTTTGTTTCGGTCATTTCTAGTGATGTGCGATCGTGCTGGAAATTAGTTGTCATAAACCTCGATTTATTTGGAATTTTAGATCAAAAAATCAATGCAATTGGTTCACGAAACTCATTATTTCTCATAAAAAATGATTTTTATAGTATCATATGCAAACCGATAACGTGATATTTAGATTCTAGACGTATTACATTGCAAAGATGTGAGATATTTTATTTTATGCTCTAGTATTTTGTTTTCATTTTACTCTAAAATAAGAAATAATGACCATCGAAATTTGTGAAATAAAAAGCTAATTATAAACCAGCAGCCCAGCCCAACAGCAGTTTATGGGCGAAGCCCAAAAAGGTCAATGTAAGAAATTCGTAGATTAATCATTAATATGGTGTAATCTTTGAATCTTAATAGTCGTGAAAGAATTTCAGATTTAAATAATACGGGAAATCAATGACACTTTACCGTAGTGGTCAATGGGGAGGTGGGAGGTTTTTTCTCTGTTAGAGGTTCAAGGTTTAAATCTTAGCATGAGCAAATATTATTAACTTGGTGATATAAATAATTAACCACTAATCTGCTGTTCAAAATAATAATAATATGAGAGTTCACTTTGAAATTTTGAACCGGATAAAACTTAGTAATTTCTCAAGAACGGGTATGTAGATTTTTTGTGAATTTCATGAAACAGAATAAGGCCATGCGGCATTCAAAATTCAAAATTAGACCAATTTAAATCTGAATTTCGTATGTGATTTTTGTGCATTCTTATCCCAACCAAAGACGCTGCCCTTTAAATCTTGTTTTTAGAAGCGTTGCCCCTAGACCCTATCAAGGGGGCATTCTCCTCTTAGAACTCTTATTGTTTAGCCCTAAGCTTTGCTGTCATAGGCATAGCTTAGTGAGGGCCGGAGTGGTCCCTGCCCCCACTCTTTTTTTTTTGTTAGTAGGCGAAGCTTAGTGAGGCATGTTAATGTAATTTTTTTAATATTTATAGAGTTCGTCCCCTATAAAATAATTTAAATTTGTCTCCGCCTCTTTATAGTTTAGTTCAAGCTCCGCTACTGTTTGCCACTAAGAACTAATAAAATTTTTTAATATAAAAATCAAACTAGTCTCAAATAAAAGCGCACTTCGCACTCTCTTAACTTTTTTAATGTATAATATGATATCCTTTGGTTAGCCAATCAATTTAGTTACACTAGAATTATTAACAAAAGTATGTATAACGTATGTATGAAGTATGAGAATTGGTCATTTGTTTAAAAAATTATAAAATACGAAAGTGTCAAAAGCGCCGAAAGGTTTGAAAGTCCTTCGTAAGTTTAGTTTAGTAGCCTTGAGAAATGGCTTGTATGGATCACTTGGCTCGAGCTCGCCTCGTTTACAAGCAATCCAATTTCAAACTAGTTTTTGTAGAGTTCTTTTTAAGCAAATCGTGATTTTTTTTAAACCAACATACATATGATACGTCCACCATTACCATTACTTATATCCACATTTTTTGCCATGTCTTTGATATACTTTTATGTTATATTCTAGCTTTTCTAGTTGTAATATATGCATGATAGTTAGTACCATCAATTTTTGGTGAGTAGGCAGTAGGTTTTTTTTTTTTTAATATGTGAAACATATGTTTGTTAATGGAGGTGGATGCATGATGGATGGTGTTTTTTGGAGTCTAGAGCGTCATCAAACGGTGTATTTTGTATCTTGACTAACCCGTTATCTATCTTTGCTATTTAAAATTTGCAGTTATTCGTTACTACAAACCAGAATTACATCACTTATAGTAAATAAAGTATGATTAAGAAATAACTATCAAATTGTGCAAAACAAGAGAGCAAATTAGTAACGTGTCATGTATAGCCAAGTAGTTGTGACGATAACGACTACGACATTGCCAGGATTCGGATCTTAGGTTGTCAAGACAGTAAATCATGTGAATAAAAAATAAAATATTTAATCGTATGAACATCAAATCCAGTGTATGAAAAATGTTAATCTCGTAAACCAGAATATGAAAGTAGTGTCTATGTGTTGAAATAATACGTCTTTATCAATTCAATTACTAAATATCTGATACCTATTGTATTGATTAGTTGTTTTGTTTTGTATGGTAAAATAATGGAACCGGAAGTTCAAGGATTAAAGGTGTCCAAGATGTAAAGTTGAAGGTTGTTATAGCAGGTTCAGGGTATTAAGAGAATGATTTCATCTTAGAGAAAACACTAATCTCATTCACTTAATTAGCCCTCTCAAAATACCCAGTCGTACGTCTTCTTCATTTTTTAGCCTTGAAGTTGTTCATTTGATTATCATCTTCTTCACCTATTCATTTTGGTGTCGTGTTCATCATGTGTATGCTTGCTGAATAATTTTTCGTGTTCTTTGAGATCTTTTTTCTGCATTTTGATACGTTCTTTGTAATCTCTCCACGATTGTGAAGTTTAGGCATTGATCACATATTCAACATTGAATATGTAAGTTGTTTTCATTTTGTTTTGTTCTTGAGTTCTTCTTGGTTGATACGTGTTTTCTGACACTATGCAAGACAATCGTGTTAAAAGACAATCGTTTGCTCAAATCGATTTGAATGTCTTGTGGAAATAATTTGTTATTTGTTAAATATCAAAGCTTCAAAAATTCTATATATTTTCCTAGACAACCTCGTATTCACATGTTTACAAACATGTCTAATTTCTGTACTTTTAGAAGTGTGGAAACATTTACATTTCATCAACATAATTAAATAACAACTAATTTAATTCATTTAATTTTGGGAAAGATGACTCTTTTACATAATTTTCGGAGAAGTATTTCAAATCTCTAGAATCATTATTTAAACAAACCGACCAATATTTGCAAAATTATAAATATAAATTTGATATCTTTTAAAAGTAAACATATGCATAAAGATAGTAAGATACGCGTAGATAAAAGTAAAGAATTGTAACAAAACTTATGCATGCCGTGTTGTTTGATTTATGATCCGCTTAATTTTAACTACTTTTATTACTTATCGTAACTACGCGACGTGATAAAATATCTATATACTACAATCGGTGCAACTCGTTTCCGTACTAAATTTACATGAAGACGTAAAATAACTCGAATTTATACCATTGGTATTTGAATCGACTCGTTTACAAACAAAAGTTACGTTGAAACATAGACCGACTCAAAACATACATAAAAAATGCTGACATGAGAAACGAGAAATCTTGTGAAAACACGATCGCCTGCTAGTGGAAGGTTTTCTTATGTACAACAACACGGTATGCAGCGTGATAAAGTAAAGATACAGTCGCCCAAATTCGTTTTGTAGCTAAATTTATACCGAAACGTGGAGCAACTCGGATTTGTGTCATCGAATAAAAACTTATTATATTTGACCAGACGCGTTTCTAAACAAAACTTACATCGAAACTTAGACCAATTCAAGGTGTACATAAAATAAGCACGGAAATGTTTTATATTTGACGCAACTCATTTCTGAATAAAATTTACATCAAAACATACACGAACGTCGAGATGTAGATCATCTCAAATCGTATAATGATAAACACGGAAAGTTTTTATATTTAACCCAACTCGTTTCTCAACAAAATTTACATGAAAACGTAGATGAACTCGAATTTATATCGATTCGTACATAAAAATACGAACATAACAAATTAGTTTTTTCAAGTAAATTGTATAGGAAGAAACCCGGAACTTTATACAACTCAAGGGGATCAAAGTGATATTTTACAAAGTTTTTAAAAAATGTTAGTAGGTGAAAACGTAAAAGTTGAAGCTTGACGGGGAGAAAAGGCCGGTGGCATTTTGCCACCGATCTTTCCATTTAAGGTATAGTAAATTTGAGTTAAATATATTTTTTACAAAATTTTTTATACAAGTAATATTTCAACTCTAATAGAGAGTAACTACGATGTACACTTGTCAATACCACATTCCTTCTTATTAATTTCTTTTTCGTTTCTCTTCTATTTAATGCTCACATTAATTACTAATAATAATATTTATTTTTTAAGTTAAAATATTTTTTAATAAATTAATAAAGAAATAATATTATTAATGTTTTTTTTCTAAATATGCAAATTTTATAAAATAAGACTTTTTTCTAAAACAACATATAATTTAAAATTAGTGTTTCTAAAATTTAAACTTCTATAAAAAAAATAATTAAAATAAAAATTTACAAATAGAAAGTTTTTAAAAATAATATTTTTTAAAAACGTTTGTTATGAAATAAAATTTACATCATGTTTATAATAATGAAGGTTTTTTTAAAATATTATTTTAGAATAACATCTTATAAATAATAAGTTTTTAATCAGGATTTCTAACTGTATTTCAATGAACATTGATAGTTATTTATTTAATTTAATCAGGATTTCTAACTGTATTTCAATCAACAAACAAAGATGTTGTTCATACATATTTAGATTCTCAAAAAAACTTTAAAAAGAGGAGATGAAGACTAAATAAGGGTCTAGATTGGTTTTTGATAACCATGAATACCAGTCCATGGCTAGCTACCATGAATATTATGATAAGTGGTTTGTTCGAGTACAACTTTTTTTATTTTTTATTTTTGAGCAAAAAACCGGCTTCACGCGGACCCGGTTTATTTCGAACGGCATTCGTGTCCGCATGTCGTGCGTGGGCGACCCAAATTTTCCAGCCAGAAACCTGTTTTTGCACCCCCCCCTGCGCGCGGATAGGTCATGGTGTAAAAGGTATCATAAAGACATTCAATACCTTTCACCTTGTTATCACATATAAACACATAATGTTTTATTTGTTACACCAATGTGGGACAAGAATGTTAGATTTTTAGAGAGACTCCCTTTACACCCTTATTTCCAACATATATTTAATTACATATATAAATATAATTAAAATATAGTTAAATCCGGTCCAACCGGTCCGACCGGTCCGACCGGTCCGACCACCAAACCAGTAAGGCGTCCGGTTCGACGTCCGATCCGGTTCTGAAAACATTGGTTTTAAGTGGTTGTTGAGAAAGGCACAAAAGTACATAGCGATAATGAGGCTCTTTAGATGCACACACCCAAAATGAGTTGTCATTAGATATTTGAAAAAAATCTATGTATGCAAGCTACTTTCGAACTCCATCTTTACTAGGGTGAGATTTTTGAATTTTACTCCAGTTATATTACCCTTAGGGGCGGATCAAAGTTTAAGTTCAATGTGTGACACCAGTAAAATAACAATGATCTTATTATCCCATACTGTACGTGCCACAAAGACAATTTGATACTTTATTTATACAACAATACATCTCATAATACACGTGAGATACAAAATATAACACGTAACTAAGTAATCTTAGTGGTAAGATTAAAACTTTGCCCTTTTTGGAAAGAGAAGTACGTTGTCTTGCTACTATAAGTGGATTTTAGGCATATATATTAAAGAATCTTAGATTATAATTATTAGTCCCTTTTGTATTTTTAACATAACAAATTTGAGGGATTTTGGCCCTTGTAATCCTCTCCATTAATTAAGAAAGAGTATAGTAGGGGTCACTTTACTCTTGGAAATTGGATGTTTAGAGAAGAAATTGAAGCAATTGGTTGGGCAATCAATAGATGAGTTAATTTGATTTTAATGACAACATAGTTTCTATTGAATAAGTGACAACTAGATTCATAGATGATCACATGTCACTTGAAGTCAAGAACATGCATATATTATCCATTAAAAAATCTTTACCTGTAATAAAATAAAACAAAAATTTATAGATTTTCAGGGAATTAATAGGAAATTCTACGAAAATGTAATTGACTTTATTCCTTAATTTTTACTATACGTAATGAAATTTTAAATTTACCTGTTCATCAAACAAATTTTGGTTTGTCTGGATGTGTTAAACACGTTTAAATGACGATTGAACCCTAGCCACTTAAACGTGTCACTTGTTTAAATGTAACACATGCTGATTAATTAGCGAGTTAAATGACATGACAAGTTTAACTTAATTATACATAACTAGTTTAGTTACATCAGTGGCTGAGTTTGAGCACTCCTATAAGCGGCGAGGAGCGAAATTAAAAATTTCTTTTGGTGGCGAACCATATATATTTATACTACCGGACCAAAAATTTATATCACCGAACCAAAACTTAACACAACTGACCCCCCCCCCCCCCGCGCGCAGCCCCTTGTGACCTTCGCCCTTGCAAAGACTTTTTTGGAGAAGGGCTGCCTTAACCGAATACCCCTTTGGGAGTATTCTACGGACAACATATCTAACATGATTATTGGCACGACTAGCTTTACAACTAACATACCATAAAATACGATCGGTAAGGAGATGGAATTCAGTTATGGTATATTTATTTAGTTATAGACTTATAAATTTGTATCATTTAGATAAACGGGTCTTAAACTTTAATTACACAAATAATTAGACTGTTATTCATGTTATAATGTGTGAGACAAGTTGAATACGTTTAGAATAGCTTTCAACTATGTCATCAATACGGTGAGGGGCGAAGATTTATCTTTTTTATTTAGTAATAATAAGTTTAATATATTTGGTTTTGAATAAAATCAACTTAAAAACTCAACATATTACTTGCTGTATGATGCCACCTAAGAAAACAATCATAAATAAGTATTAGTTACATAAATTATCTGTATGTTTAAAAACAAATGAAATGAACTGTGATTGTGGATTGTGAGCCGTTCACTATGACATCAACATGTTGTTATGTCCAAAAACAAGTGAGATCAACGAGTTTTTAATTTTTAATTTTATTATATTTAAGGTTACCGAACGTAATTCAAACTTTTACATTTTATTATCTTTTTTTATACGGTCAACAAAAATATTATTATTAAAAATGTACTAGCCAGGAACTAGACCAGTTTACAATCATCAAGACATTACTATTACAATAAGTTACTCAACCATATAACATATATCAAAAGCACACCATTATTCCCATGTTGATTTGCATATCCTTGAGCGATTATTAATCCATAGATAACTTAAGAACTTCACATATTCGAAAATCTTTCCAACAATAGAGGTCTGTTGTTTAACAAAACATCATTTTTGGATTTTCATAAGCACCACATGGTCGTTAAAATGATAGAGTGGACAACCTTCTTCTTTTTCATTAAGCCTGGGATATGCTTGTGAATTTGTAGCAGATTCCTAACATCAAAACCATAAAAGTGGAGATACCTGATCGGGTGGTGAAATTTCAATGTTTAACGGCTTTATTTTCATGGTTTACATGTAAACTTATGAGAAATAGAGTTATTTTTGGGATTATTTTGTGTTTGTAGGTTAAACATGAAGAATACGAAGAAATTGGAAAAAACAGGACGAGAATTGGAGCTCAAGAAGTAAAGATATGATAAACCTAAGTTGCACGACAATGATATCTTAAAACGGGCATAACTTGAGCTAGGAAAAGAGTTACGGAACCCACGACCTATCAACGAAAAGGTCTCGAAAAGTTACACATGAAAATCAACTTTGTGCAGGGGGTGGCGCCACCGAAGCCATTGGCATCAGTAAACCCAAAACCATCTGACTGACGCCTAGCCTGACGCTGGTGTCCGAGTTTGTTGAGATTTGACCTAATTCGAAGGGTTTTAAAGGGGGATAAACCCTAGGACGAAAATAACATCTTTACACATCAATCTTGGACGAAAGTTAACCATATTTCATCATTCCAAAGGTCTTCCAACATCAAATTCATTCGGATTAACATGATCAATTACAATTTATTGAAGAATTGATGATGATGTAAGGCTAAATCAATTGTGATTCACTTCGGGGGACGGGTTTGTGAAAGTTTTTATTTTTCTTAGTTGTAACCTAGATTTGGGATTGGATCTTGAACCATTTAAGTTCTTTTGGATTCAATTTATGATTTTGATTATTTTAACGGTTTGATTATGTTTAAACCTAATGTTGATATTCTATGACTTTGGTTGTCTTTAATCATTGTGTGATTGAAAATTAAAATTAGGATTTCATTATTCAAATTGGTAATTGTGTGAATAAGGTCCTTTAAACTCTAATCCATGATTATCACTTAAATCATATCATGTATAAGTCACCATTAATGACTTCTCACTAGGTTTCATTCGAGAAAAATTGTAACTTTGCCAAACCTGAATCCTGAAGTGGGTTGCTTTTTCTCCAAGATTGTTAAAAACTTAAACTTTTATTTTGTTAATTTGATTCTTTCTCAATTCAATTAATCAAGCAATTTTCTTTAATGTTTGATAGTTTTAAATTAATCGTTGCTAGCACTTTCCTGTGATTCCCTGTGGATTCGACACCCTGCTTACTCTTTACTATTAAGGGTGATTAGGTACTCTTTAATATATATTTTTGACCGACCACACGACATCGATCAAAATGGCGCCGTTGCCAGGAAATCGTTGTGCTTAGTGTTAGTAATAGTTATTTGTTTTCTTAAAAATCCATAAAAAACAAAAAAGATTTTCTTTTTCTTGTTTTGTTTTAGTTTATTTGTTCTTTTTGTCGTTTGGAATTACGCGTGGTATCTCCTTCTTGTTTGCAGGTAGTTTCTTTGTATGCTTAGTATAATCTCAAGAATTTTGATATTATCATGGATTGCGACTGGGATAATGATCCATGTATGTGTTGCGGAAGCCTTTATCATTAGGTTCAAGATTGTCCAATGTTTGAGTGAAAATATAGAAACATAGAAAGAAGATGTTCTGAATACATGCGACAAATGGGATATGTGAGAGCAAACTATGAATATGAAGAAACCCACTCATATTATCCATACTATGAAGCACCTTCACTAGCAAATTATCAATAATATTCTCATCCAGACATAGAATACAAATATGCCCAACAATGAGATGTCAACCACTATGAACCCAAGATGTCACATTTATCAAGTTACCAAGAGGAGTACGATGACTACTATCCTGAATATTTGTCACACCCCGACCGACGGCGGAATCATCGGGGCGGACGAATGGGAGACTATTGCTCATAGCACATGGAACTAATTAAGTTGAAATAATATTAAATATCATTATTCATTAAACATTACAAGACAAATAAGTAGTTACAAAACAATCAAGATACAACCAATAACATAAGACTTTCAATTTAATCTAGGTCCAAGTCCTATATGAGCACAAGAAGATCTTCAAGTAGGAAACCTGAAACATGTTAAAAATAAAGGGTCAACTATAAAGTTGGTGAGTTCCCATGGTTTAAACACACGCATATATATAGATATGTAAAAAGAAGTTACAAGTAGCAATTCATGTCCATGGTTACGAGTTAGCAAGCTTATAGAACACATACAGTTACAACCAAACCTCGACTTGATTACAAGTATATATGATTGGCTAACTGTATTTGGTTCCCATGATGAACAAGCATACGTCATCAAGAGTCGGCAATACATCGACTTTAGCACCAAATAGGCTTGTCAGGCCCAAAGATCTAAGACGTCGCCAGGCTAGCAATAGTTAATGATTGTAAACAAAATATGTATCTCATATAAGACTTACAATAACACAAATAACCATGACAAAAAGTAAAGATGAATTGCGTGTGCATTTACAAGTAACAAGATGTTTACAAGTGTAAGTTTATAAGGTTAACATGTTTCACCCTAAAATGTGTGAAATAAAGTAAAAAGAGGCATGGAGAACTCACATGATCTATATAAGGTGATGATAAGAATTTAGACGAGGCTCCAATGATTTTTTTACACGTTGCCTAAACGTATAGATTCCAAGATTAAGTTCAATAATAAGATTAACAATGAAACATGGACTGGGTTTTCAATTGGAATTTGGGGGTTTGGATAATTAAGTAAAATAATGATTCGTTTTTGGTTTAATAAAGATAATATAATTCAATTAAATTTAAAATTAATTAAAAATATCTCAGCAATTTAAGTTATTGATTTAATAGAAATTAGGTATAATATGTGAAAAGAAGTAATTAATTTAATAATTAATTATTTAAAACTTGATAAAGAGAATTAACCAAATACTTATTTAAATGACGTTAAAATTATTTAAAATAATTTTATAAAGTTTTGGGATTTTAAAATGATTTATCATAAAGGTTTTATAATACAAAACCCTAAAAAATAAGAATAAAGTAAAATATATTATTTTACAAGTTTCAAAAATTTAAATAAAAGTTGACGAATAAATTTATTAACTATTTATGATTTAACATGGTTAAATAAATTATTAAATAATTAATTATTTAAATATCATCTAAATAATCATTTGCATAATTAATTATTTAAATAATCATTGAACTATAATATATTTATAACATAAATGACTAAGTAATATTTTTATAACTTTTTATTCTTCAAAAAATTAATTAAATCCAAGAATTATAAGTGTTAAAACCTTTAAAAATTAACTTGATGTTTTCTAAAATAATTTAATTAACAAAATAACTTTTATTGTGATTTATTAAAATAACATTAATTTTCTGAATTATAAATTGTACAAAAAAAAAACTAATTAAAACAAAAATGGCAGAGGCCCGCTTCGAACCCGGGACCTCTTGCCATTGGGTTCACGAGTTACCAGTTGGGCTATAGCCCATATCTGGTTAAGATTCAAAATAATTTTATAAATCTATTAATTAAAGAAAATCCCAAATTACTCAAGAACCCTAGAATGGAATTGTGTCAAATTGAACATCAATACGGATATGTTAACCAAATTAACATTAGGGCTTTGTTTCCCCATGTTAAACCGAGTATAATGATATGTGTAACTTATAGTATCGAGTTCGAATTGTTAATCACGGGTTTATGAACGCGTCACGACGGGTGGAGGTTGGTTTGTGGTGATTGAGTTGATCATAATCAAATTCCTGTCGTATGAAGCTTCAGAGAGTGCTTATGATTCAAAGCTCTCACTCAATTTTAAGTTAAAATGCTTCGAAGATGGTTGTCGACCAAGTTGCAGGTCGCGATGAAGGTGATGATTGAATGTATCGTTTGTGTGTTTCTCAGGAGGAATTAAGTTGATTACCAGCTTAAGAATAGATAGATGATTGATTAGGTTGGGTTAATTGGGTTATTACTACGGTTTAATGTTCGAACGGCCATAAAAGCTTCGGTTTCTTGATCGATTAAGGTTCGTAACCGACTCGTAAACACGATTAAATGATTCCATCAAGTTCTAAACATGTACATGGTTGAATTTGGAATGATTTGGAAACGTTTTCGAGCGGTTTCATGGGTTCTTTAGGGGTGTACCGCGGCTATCGGAGCTCGGCCGGAGGTGGCCGGAGAGCTGCCGGAAATACGGGACCAAGAAGGGGCTTGGTTATAAACAAAGTTACACTTTGGTCCCTCATGTTTTAGAACCTTACATTTTATGCAAATAGTTTGTGAATTAAGTTTTGAATTTACAATTTAAACCATAATCTTTTAAAAGTCAAATTTTAAAATTAACCCAAGTTACTTATAAAACTTTTATAACTTTATGAGTTTTAACTTTGAAATTTAATTCTTTATTTTTAATTTAGTATTTGATCTTCATACATTTATGAAACTCTATTTTATAACTTATAAAATTAATATAAATTGTTTAAATGATTTTGATAAATGGAAATTAAATAAAACTATTATCAACATTGGTTAAGTTCTATATTTGATGCATTTGACCCATTAGAAATTTTAAAATAATTTTAATAACGGGAGTTCAAAATGGATTCGGGTTTAGGTTTAAGTTTTGAAAATGACGGATGTTACAGTCTCACCTACTTTAAGAAATTCCGTCCCGAAATTTAATCAAAAGTAGACTAAATTCAAGGATATGAGGAGACTTGGATTTCGTGTCACGTTCGCAAGTGACACTTGAAACGTTTAAATTCAATGAGCTGAATTATGATGTTTTTTGCTATGCTTAAGTTTGTTCAATTTCATGATTCATGATTTCATGTGTTTCATGACAAACGGTACAAGATTATTAATTTAGAATTTTTAGTTGATAAACGTTTGTATTTTAAACGGTTCAAGACGGTTAGAAAGGTTTTGTCATGAGTGAAACACTAAGTATTAGTGTGATACGAGGCTCGGGGATAAGTTCAAGATGCTTTTGAATGAGATAAGGAATTCATAAGGGCTTCTCAATGAAACAACTTTTACGGGGTTTCAAGATGATCGATTGTTGTTTAATTATGTCTTTGAGGTTTCAAAGTTTTATTAGCTTAAAGTTGATATGAGAATCATTTTTGTTTAAGATTAGAGATTCAATTTAGAATGAGAGCATCATTGTAATAGGTTTTCAGGATACGTGCGGTTTTGAGGGGAAGACATTCGGGAAGACTATTAAGGGTCGTTAAGAGATTTGGGATAATGAGTTTAAGATTCAAGGGAACAAAATCAATGAAGAAACAAGTCAAAATAACAAGATGTTTCGAGTGTAACGTTCGGTTTACAAACCAAAAACATTACGTTGACTTATCAAAGTATTATGTCAACTACAACCTTAATGAAGACATGCGTACCTATAAGCGGACACTCACCCCAAGGTTTCCCACGTAAGGTAAACGGATCCATCAGTTGATTTGGATTTATATGAATACCTTGCCTAGACAGAACACCTCGAGATACAGGCATCCCACTCTTCCAGCATTACATATTTCAAGTTGTAGGACACAAACTTCGACGAGACTTGAAAACCACGAATAACGATTCAAAGTTTATTTTGAAAACCTTTTGATTTAGGCACATAATGCCTTAGAATATGATTTAAGGTTTGTGTGTGCATAGATAAGATTCAAAGTATAAAAATAAGCACATAAAGCATATAATCACATAATCAAGTATAAACACATAAGGCACATAAAATCCTATCTAAACATATAAAATACATGAGAGGACTCATGTGTAAGGGTAGTTAGTTATAGTCTAGGTCATTCCATTTCTAATAACCTAATTCCCTATAACCATGTCTCTGATACCAATCTGTTACACCCCGACCGACGGCGGAATCATCGGGGCGGACGAATAGGAGACGATTGCTCATAGCACATGGAACTAATTAAGTTGAAATAATATTAAATATCATTATTCATTAAACATTACAAGACAAATAAGTAGTTACAAAAAAATCAAGATACAACCAATAACATAAGACTTTCAATTTAATCTAGGTCCAAGTCCTATATGAGCACAAGAAGATCTTCAAGTAGGAAACCTGAAACATGTTAAAAATAAAGGGTCAACTATAAAGTTGGTGAGTTCCCATGGTTTAAACACACGCATATATATAGATATGTAAAAAGAAGTTACAAGTAGCAATTCATGTCCATGGTTACGAGTTAGCAAGCTTATAAAACACATACAATTACAATCAAACCTCGACTTGATTACAAGTATATATGATTGGCTAAGTGTATTTGGTTCCCATGATGAACAAGCATACGTCATCAGGAGTCGGCAATACAGCGACTTTAGCACCAAATAGGCTTGTCAGGCCCAAAGATCTAAGACGTCGCCAGGCTAGCAATAGTTAATGATTGTAAACAAGATATGTATCTCATATAAGACTTACAATAACACAAATAACCATGACAAAAAGTAAAGATGAATTGCATATGCATTTACAAGTAACAAGATGTTTACAAGTGTAAGTTTATAAGGTTAACATGTTTCACCCCAAAAGGTGTGAAATAAAGTAAAAAGGGGCATGGAGAACTCACATGATCTATATAAGGTGATGATAAGAATTTAGACAAGGCTCCAATGATTTCTTTTACACGTTGCCTAAACGTATAGATTCCAAGATTAAGTTCGATAATAAGATTAACAATGAAACGTGGACTAGGGTTTCAATTGGAATTCGGGGGTTTGGATAATTAAGTAAAATAATGATTCGTTTTTGGTTTAATAAAGATAATATAATTCAATTAAATTTAAAATTAATTAAAAATGTCTCAACAATTTAAGTTATTGATTTAATAGAAATTAGGTATAATATGTGAAAAGAAGTAATTAATTTAATAATTAATTATTTAAAACTTGATAAAGAGAATTAATTAAATACTTATTTAAATGACGTTAAAATTATTTAAAATGATTTTATAAAGTTTTGGGCTTTTAAAATGATTTATCATAAAGGTTTTATAATACAAAACCCTAAAAAATAAGAATAAAGTAAATTATATTATTTTACAAATTTTAAGAATTTAAATAAAAGTTGACGAATAAATTTATTAACTATTTATGATTTAACATGGTTAAATAAATTATTAAATAATTAATTATTTAAATAATCATCTAAATAATCATTTGAATAATTATATATTTAAATAATCATTGAACTATAATATATTTATAACATAAATGACTAAGTAATATTTTTATAACTTTTTATTCTTAAAAAAAATTAATTAAATCTAAGAATTATAAGTGTTAAAACCTTTCAAAATTAACTTGATGTTTTCTAAAATAATTTAATTAACAAAATAATTTTCATTGTGATTTATTAATATAACATTAATTTTCTGATTTATAAATTGTACAAAAAAAACTAATTAAAACAAAAATGGCAGAGGCCCAGTTCGAACCCGGGACCTTTTGCTATTGGGTTCATGAGTTACCAGTTGGGCTATAGCCCATATCTGCTTAAGATTCAAAATAATTTTATAAATCTATTAATAAAGAAAACCCCAAATTACTCAAGAACCGTAGAATGGAATTGTGTCAAATTGAACATCAATACGGATATGTTAACCAAAGTAACATTAGGGCTTTGTTTCCCATGTTAAACCGAGTATAATGATATGTGTAACTTACAGTATCGAGTTCGAATTGTTAATCACGGGTTTAGAACGCGTCGCGACGGGTGGAGGTTGGTTTGTGGTGATTGAGTTGATCATAATCAAATTCCTTTCGTATGAAGCTTCAGAGAGTGCTTATGATTCAAAGCCCTCACTCAATTTTAAGTTAAAATGTTTCGAAGATGGTTGTCGACCAAGTTGCAGGTCGCGATGAAGGTGATGATCGAATGTATCGTTTGTGTGTTTCTCAGGAGGAATTACGTTGATTACCAGCTTAAGAATAGATAGATGATTGATTAGGTTGGGTTAATTGGGTTATTACTACGGTTTAATGTCCGAACCGCCATCAACTTTAAGGCTTCAGTTTCTTGATCGTTTAAGGTTCGTAACCGACTCGTAAACACGATTAAATGATTCCATCAAGTTTTAAACATGTACACGGTTGAATTTGGAACGATTTGGAAATGTTTTTGAGCGGTTTAATGGGTTCTTTAGGGGTATACCGCGGCCACCGGAGCTCGACCGGAGGTGGCCGGAGAGCTGCCGGAAATACGAGACCAAGAAGGGGCTTGGTTATAAACCAAGTTACACTTTGGTCCCTCATGTTTTAGAACCTTACATTTTATGCAAATAGTTTGTGAATTAAGTTTTGAATTTACAATTTAAACCATAATCTTTTAAAAGTCAAATTTTAAAATTAACCCAAGTTACTTATAAAACTTTAATAACTTTATAAGTTTGTTTAACTTTGAAATTTAATTCTTTATTTTTAATTTAGTATTTAATCTTCATACATTTATAAAACTCTATTTTATAACTTATAAAATTAATAAAAATTGTTTAAATGATTTTGATAAATGAAAATTAAATAAATCTATTATCAACATTGGTTAAGTTGTACATTTGATGCATTTGACCCATTAGAATTTTTAAAATAATTATAATAACGGGAGTTCAAAATGGATTCGGGTTTAGGTTTAAGTTTTGAAAATGGCGGATGTTACAATATCCTCAAGTGTTATACGAGAAGCGCCAAGGTTCAATGAACTCTAACCATGATGAAATCTTGAACATGTTGATAGAAATGAAAAAAGAAGACAAAGAAAAAGATAAAACACTCAAGGTATTGGTTAAGCAAGTTGGCCAACTGGTTGAGGATATGGCTCAACTAAGACGAGAGCGATTTGAGTTGGATAAGGATACCGTGATTCATAGTGATGTGTTTGAAGAGGTTACATAACTTCAAGAGCAGGAACATTTATGCTTAAAGTTGATAGAAGACATAACACCTTTAGATGAGCTAAAGCCTAAAATAATCCAAGTTTATCCTGATCCTTCTCCTGTGCTTATCATTCCAACAAACAAAGTTGGAGAAGAGGGCTTGAGGACAAAGAAAAAGAAGGTGACATTACAAGGCATTGGACAAATCATCATAAAGTGGCTCCGCACCAAATATTCAATTGACTTGTCGATTATTGGAAAGCAACTACGAAACTGGCATGTCAACTACCGAGCGTTTATCGGGAATTCGGTAGGCAAATGTGCACTTAAGCCACCGTAACAAATATCAGGTACAGTCTAGCTGAAGACCTAAAACTTAGCGCTACTTGGGAGGCAACCCAAGGTATTTTATGTTTTTTATTAGTTTTTTTTGTTTATTTATAATTTTATTTTACTTTAAGGAACTTTGTGGGTGTGTTCACTAGAAACCCTCACGAGACTATACTCGTCCACCTGGGTCTACCGGATGGATTAAAAGGCTTGTTGCATATGCTAAATGCAACCGTGATTCCTACGAAAGTGAGTTTAGGACTTTTATCAAAGTGATTTATTTCTATTTATTAAAAAAGTTAACTATTTTTAATCAAATTTTCACTTAAAAGCTTCATTGAAGACAATGCAATGCTTTAAGTGTGGGGAAGTGGATGCATTATTGATTTAAATGTAAGGTGCTAAACATGAAGTGAGAACTTCGGTTCTACACGGGGTTTAGTATGTTTTGTATATTAGTGGACGAGACGTTGAAGATCACTAGTACGATTTAAGATCTTGCCATAAAGATATAACCACGTGCATTCGTTTCCCTTATTAATTGTTAAAAATAGTTAATTTGTAGTTAGTTTTAATTTTTGGTTATTGATGGTGAGTCCCCGACTGATTGTAAATGATTTGAGAATGTGATAAGATTGGGTTTGATCTTAAAATTCTCTTGTTCTCACACTAATAGTAACATTTAGTTAGTACATTGGGGACAATGTACATCTTAAGTGTGGGGATGAGGGGAGTTATGTAGAATTAAAAAAAATTAACATCCCGTCAAGCTTTAATTTTTTGCAAAAGTTTTCTAGTAAAGTTTAATGTGTTTATGAAATAAGAATTTTCAATATAAGTCACTTGTTGTTTATTAAAAGATTGGTGTAGATCCTAGGTCATGATCATATTCTTTAAGTTGGGAGATAAAGTATTTCTAGCGGGTCATTTCTAAAAATGTGACGGATGTCTGGTTACTGTTAACAAGATTTTGATATAATAAACTCATGTGCATATCGGTAGCCTAAATTCATACTTTGTGAGATTTTGAGCCTATTACTTAAAACACAATTATATATTCATTTATTGAGAGTAGGTCATATACTACATTTGTTATAGAACTTGTATTGTTTGATGCATACCAAGACCATAAGCAAGATGTTTGCACATAAATGACAATGGCAATTTAGGAACCCATTTACTTGTTATCGTTATTGTTATCCATCCTAGCCTTTAGTAGCCATGTTGAGCCTTAAGCCATTCGTTTGTTAAAACCGATGCATAAAGCCTAAGTTGTTAGTTGATAATCAATTGTTAAGCCGTTTAAAGTAGAAGAGCGTCTGAAGTCAAGCTTATAAAAAATCGAAAAATAGTGAAAAAAAATAAAAAAATGAGAAAAAGTATTGTTCAAAAAGGATCAAAGTGATTTAGCTTTGTGAGTCAAGTTGATATGGATGGTTTAACGATTCGGTTTATATCTATGGTTGCGGTAGTCACTTTTAAAAGCCAAAAATTTCCTACCCGTACCTAAGCCCAAAAACCCGTAAGTCCTTTAGATGTGTGCAAGATCTATGCAAGTGGTGGAGGTATGATTGCTATACAAGCTTATGTGGAAAAGATGGTATATTGGGTTATTGAGCGATTACACTAGTACATATTTTACTAGTCCAGATATAAGCCGAGAAGAGTGAATTATTATGAGAGGTGTGTACATTAGACTAAAAATCAAAATCATGTTAATCTTAGTTGGGTGATGTCTTATTTTGCATATAATTGACTTGCTAGAATGTAAATTTATTGAATGATATAAATCTTATATATAAGGGCATGACCTTGGACCTTAATTGAATTTTAGAAAAGTGACTAGTGATGTATATTTTAAATGATGGTTTTATAAACTAAAATTGAGCTTTGCTTGAGGACAAGCAAAATGTAAGTGTGGGGATTGTGATCGGGTGGTGAAAGTTCGATGTTTAACGGCTTTATTTTCATGGTTTACATGTAAATTTATGAGAAATAGAGTTAATTTTCGGATTATTTTGTGGTTGTAGGTTAAACATGAAGAATACGAAGAAATTGGAAGAAACAAGACGAGAACTGGAGCTCAAGAAGTAAAGATATGATAAACCAAAGTAGCACGACAACGATATCTTAAAACGGGCATAACTTGAGCTAGGAAAAGAGTTACGGAACCCACGACCTATCAAAGGAAAGGTCTTGAAAAGTTACACATGAAAATCAACTTTGTGCAGGGAGTGGCGCCATCGATGCCATTCTGGAGCCACCAAAGCCATTGGCGTCAGTAAACCCAAAACCTTCTGACTGACGCCTAGCCTGACGCTGGTGTCCGAGTTTGTTGAGATTTGACCTAATTCGAAGGGTTTTAATGGGGGATAAATCCTAGGACGAAAATAACATATTTACACATCAATCTTGGACGAAAATTAACCATATTTCATCACTCCAAAGGTCTTCCAACATCAAATTCATTCGGATTAACATGATCAATTACAATTTTGTTGAAGAATCGATGATGATGCAAGGCTAAATCAATTGTGATTCACTTCGGGGGACGGGTTTATGGGAGTTTCTTTTCTTAGTGTGTAACCTAGATTTGGGATTGGATCTTAAACTATTTAAGTTCTTTTGGATTCAATTTATGATTTTGATTATTTAAACGGTTTGATTATGTTTAAACCTAATGTTTGTTGGACCAAAAGAACCAATGAGCCTGATCAGAAAAACCTCTAAGTCCCACAGACATTACAACTGCTGAAGATAGTTACATCAGCTGAAAACATCAGCTGATTACAAAGGTCTGAAGACAAAGTCTGAAAGCAAAGAACTGAAGACAAAGTCTGAAAGCAAAGAACTGAAGACAAAGTCTGAAGATGAAGTGCTGAAGACAAAGACTGAAGACCAGAGTGATCAGCAGTTGTCACAACAGCTGAAGTTGTTAACTTCAGTAGTTGTGATGGTTTTACTTTTCAGTACTTGTAATTTTATATTTCAGTAGTTTATTGTTTCAGTAGTTATTAGTCAGTAGTTTATGTATTTGTACTTAGTATTTACCGAGATGTAATCAGTTGTTGAGAACATCTCAGTAGTTTGCTTATTTTAGTTGTTTTTGTAATTCTGTTAGATGTCACTGTCAAGTGACATCAGCAGACGTCACATTCCTCTATATAAGGGATGTTGACCTAGCTGTATTTTAAAACCGAAGCATTACGCGTGAATGAAATCTTTCCCTTAACAGAATTATTCTCTCTATAATTGTGATTGATTGTCTTGCTTATTCATTAACTTTCTTGCTTGAATTCGATCTCAATCTGTGATATTGATATTCGCTGCATAATTCTAACCTAATTGATCCGATCCTATCAAATGGTATCAGAGCAGGTTAATCATTGATCGATCTAACAATTGATCATTGAAACTGTTCTTTTGATAGCAAAGGTTGATCGAATTAGTAGTTTTGCAAGAATTGATTATAGAGATTAATTTTCTGTGCTTCCGGTTCATTAATTGTGATTCTAATTCTGTTTTCTAAGTGTGTTGTTGAGTTTTCAAACCAGACCAATTTTAATCTCCTTGACTTCAATTGAATTAGTGAAAATGACTACTTCAATGAATGATCCTCACAATACTGGCTCCTCAACTAAGCCTCCTATGCTTGTTAGGAGTGAGTATAACATATGGCAACGCCGAATGCTCCATCACTTGTCTGTTAACAGTTCAGGTTGTTGGAAGTCTGTGGTTCATGGACCATACAAGCCTATGGTGAGTAATCCTGAAACCAAGGAGATGGTTCCTAAAAAGAAGGAACAATATTCTGATGAGGATTTAAAACTGTTTGAGATTGATGCTAAAGCCCATGGAATTCTGGCCATGGCAATACCTAATGAAATCTATTCTGGGCTCATGCATCATGAAACTGCTTATGATCTCTGGGTTGCTCTAAAGGAACAATTTGGAGGAACTGATGAGGTCTTAGCAAACAATAGAGAAATCCTTGCCCAGCAATATGAGACATTCTCTCATAGGAAGGGTGAGACACTGACTCAATAGTTTGAGCGGTTTTCATGTTTAATCTCTGAGCTTAAAATGGTTCAACATGAATACACAAACAGCCAGATGAATAATAGATTCCTCAGATCCCTGCCTGAGAGATGGGACACTTACACCATTGTCCTACGCTCCAGTGCAAATCTGGATACTCTATCTCTCACCCAACTTCATGGGAAGCTCTTAACATTTGAGAGAGAGATAGAACAAAAAAGGAAACTATCTTCATCTGGAAAGCTCACTGATGACTTTGTACCAGGTAATACTGCTCTGGTTGGTCATGAGTCTGAATATGCTTCATCTGAAAGTTCATATGATGAGCATATTGATTTCTCTTCAAACAGTGGAAATCATGCTTTTGTTGGAGTTGAGGGAAACTCATGTTTTAATGCTGATAATTTGTGTTTTGTGATGGATGATTTGAAGGGAATAGCTGATGATGATCTTGAAGAGATGGATATTTTGAGCCAAATGGCACTGATTAATATCAGATCTCAAAAATTTTATAAGAGAACAGGTAGGAAATTTCCTGGTCTCTCTGGCAAAACCAAGGTTGGTTTTGACAAGAGTAAGTTGAGATGTCACAAGTGTCACAGACTTGGACATTTTGCTAGAGAGTGTAGATCATCTGGATCTAACTCATCTGCACCCTTTGTGACTTTTCCAAGTAATAATTCACAATCCAAAGGACAACATCCTACCAGTTCTGATCATCATTCTCAGCATCAATCATCTCCTGCATACTTTGTCCCTCAAAGCCCCATGCCATATCCTTATCCATGTTTTTACATGCCTCAGTCTGGTCAAGTTTCAGTACCAATGGCTCAACAACCACATGCTCTACCTGATTCTCAGCCTTCTCAATCAAATCAGCAATCTCAACCTCAATCTCATCAGAGCTTTTTCACCCCTGAGGTTGTTGACTGGAGCAGCTACCAGATGATGTCTCTGGTTATTCTGAGCAATTTGCTGGTGCTGGTCAACATGGTGGTGACAATCCTTTTGGAAACCTTGCTTTAATGGCCTGGAATCTACTGATGACAATCCTTCATCATCACAAGGTTCTTCATCACAGGTACCACAGGTATCTTCTGAGGCTAAGGCCAAGATTTGTTCTGAATCATGCATAGCTGCTTTTGTTTCTATTAGGGAAGCAAATGTAGCTTTAATTAATCAAAATCTTGACCTAGAAAAGGCAATGTCTAAAAGGAAATCTGAGTTTGAATCTGTGTTAAAAGAGAAGGATGAAGAGATTTATAAGCTTAAATGTCAAATTACTGATGAAAAGGCTAAGGTAGAGGTCATTCTAGAAAATCACAAGAATCTCAAGGAAACACTTGCAGCTACCCAAGTTGATTGTGAACGATGGGTAACATCCTGCAAGGGATTTGAAATGCTTCTCAGTAAGCAAACTGCTTCAAATGTGAAGTTTGGGATTGGGTATAATCATACCATACCTCCCACAGATTTTACTCCTAAGTCAGAAGTACAATCTGAGGTTGAGAGTCATTCCCAAACCACATCATCAGGTGTTTCATCTTCTATTGAAAATTTAAAATCTGAGGATGAAGATAGTGTGAGTATCTCAGTTAATCAAATAACTGATGATTCTACTACTTCGAAACACTTGATCAAGAAGAAGCTGAGAATCTCAGGTGTTGTTCCACAAGGTACTCAAAGTACTGAAGGGCAAAACACAACATCTGAAGAGCATTTCAAATCAGAAGAAAATGAGCAATCCTTGACAACTGCTGAAGAATCTATCAGGATTTCAAGAAATATTGATAGCAAACCACTGAAGAAGAAACCTTCAGTTGCTGAAAATCCTTTAGTACTTCCCAAAAGTACTGAAAGGAAGAAAGTACTGAAGAACAAATCTTTAGTAGTTTCCTCAACTTCAGCAGTTGATCAAGAAAAGATGAAAACAAAACCATGTGAAATATGTGGTTTTGTTCAATCATCTGACTGATGAGTGCTGGTATAGCAAGGGTTTAAAATTCAATAAAAAGAAAATCATTAAGCATGAAATGCAGAAAATGAAAAACGAATTTCAAACCAAGTTTGTACCTCAATCATCTCATTCTAATAAACCTAAGCTTTCTCAAAATGCCACTAAGAAAGAAGGGGTTTTTCAAACAACAGCTGGAAATATTCCTCAGGGAATATTGAAAACTCAGACTAAGTTTGTGTCTTTCCAAAAGAAGGGTGTAGAGAATAACAAAAACAAATCATCCACAAGTACTGATGTGTCAACTGAGTTGAAAACTCTATCAACAAATCAGACACAACTTGTAATGATGATTCAACATCTATTGGGGAGAGTTAACAATTGGATGTTTCTGTGTCTAAACCTCTGAAAAGGATACCCAAGCAAAAATCCAAGGAATCCTTTTCAGCATCATCTACATCTTCAAAAGCTGTTAATTATGCACAACCTGTTAGTTTAATATCTGTTGATGAAAACAGACCCAAAATCAAAAAGGTTTGGGTCTCCAAAGCTAACTAATGTTTGTGTTAAATGCAGGGTTCTTCATCATGCCAAAGAAGCATCTGGTATGTGGACAGTGGAGGATCCATGCATATGACAGGGAGCATCTCTCTTCTTCATGACTATTCCCAAAGGAAGAAGGGATTTGTTTCATTTGGAAATGATGCAAAAGGTTACATCATTGGAAGGGTTTTGTCTCAAATGGGGAGATAAGATTTGATGATGTCAACCATGTGGAGAACCTCAAATACAACCTTTTGAGTGTCAGTCAAATGTGTGATAAAGGGCATGTTGCACTTTTCACAAGTCAAAACTGTCGGATTCTGTCTTCCACAGTTTTGCACAAGATTGACAAAATATTGGATGAGTATACTCTCCTGAAGGCCAACAGGATTGGTAGAGTATATGCCTTAGATCTATCAAAGAAAATAGATCTAAAAGGCCATCCATGTTTGTTCTCCAAAGCCTCTCCTCAAGAATCTGAACTATGGCATAGAAGGCTGGGTCATGTGAATTTCAAAAACATGAATCAGCTCATTCATCATGGATTAGTGAGAGGCTTACCATTGAAAGAGTTCAAGTGTGATGATACCTGCCCAGCTTGCTTGAAAGGAAACAACACAAAGCTTCATTCCCTTCTATAGAAGAACCTAAGTCCACAGCATGCTTGCAATTACTGCACATGGATCTCTTTGGTCCTGTGAGAGTAATGAGCATGGCAAAGAAAAAGTACTGTCTGGTAATTGTGGATGATTACTCTAGATTTGTATGGACTTTCTTCTTGCACTCCAAGGATGAAGCAGCTCAAAGTATTATCTATTTTGTGTTACATGTGGAGAAGCAACATTCACTTCTGTTAAGTGTGTGAGAAGTGATAATGGGACAGAGTTTAGAAATCACACTCTTGATGAATTCTATCTGTCTAAGGGAATCAAAAGACAATATAGTATTCAAAGAACTCCAGAGCAAAATGGAGTGGTGGAAAGAAAGAACAGGACCCTGATTGAAGCTGCAAGGACAATGTTGGCTGACTCTGGGTTGCCACTAACCTTTTGGGCTGAAGCTGTCAATACAGCTTGCTATGTTCAGAATAGAGTATTAGTGAATCAGAGGTTGATGAAGACTCCTTATGAGCTCTTACATCATTTGGCTCCTTTGATTTCATTCTTTAGAGCCTTTGGGTGTCCTTGTTATATTCTTAACACAAAAAGTATCCTTCAGAAGTTTGATTCCAAGGTGGATGCAGGGTATTTTGTTGGGTATTCATCTACTTGCAAAGCATACAGAGTGTTCAACTGCAGAACAAAGATTGTTGAAGAGACTTTGCATGTCAAGTTCAATGAATCCCCAAAAGACAAGATTCCTCAAAACCCTGTTGAGATGTTTGACTTGGACATACTGCAATATGTTCCATATCAGCCTCCACCTTTATGGTCTCTGAAGATCTATCATCTCCAACTGAAGATACAAATGCAAGTTGTAGTGATCATCTGCCTGGTTCTACTACACTTGATGTTCCTGTAGCCTCAGCAGCTCCATCCACAACAAATGCTGATGAAATCTCTGAATCCTCTACTTCATTTGAACTGCCATCTCAGTCTAGGTTTCAAGAGTCTACATCAACATCTGCTGCTGCTGAATCTTCTACAAACACTTGCACAGATATCATTGCTTATCAAGAATTAAAGAATCATCCTGTGTCCCAGATCATTGGTGACATAACTGCTGGTGTTCCAACAAGAAGTCAATTGTCCAATTTTTGTCTCTATGCTCTCTTCATCAGTCAGCAAGAGCCAAAGAATTATCATGTTGCTCTAAGGGACAATGGATGGGTTGAAGCCATGCAGCTTGAGCTTCTTCAATTTCAAAAACAGCAAGTGTGGGAACTGGTTCCTCTACCCCAGGTAAGTGTGCAATAGGCACTAAATGGGTGTTTAGGAATAAAACTGATGAAAAAGGTCAAATTGTCAAGAACAAGGCCAGACTGGTTGTACAGGGGTTTTCACAAGAATAGGGTATTGATTATGATAAAACCTTTGCCCCTGTGGCCAGACTGGAGGCAATTCGTTTGTTTTTAGCTTATGCTGCTTTTCATAACCTTAAAGTTTTTCAAATGGATGTCAAAAGTGCATTTTTGTATGGTAAAATAAAAGAAGAAGTTTATGTATGTCAACCACCAGGTTTGAAGATCATAAACACCCTGATTGGGTGTATAAGCTTGATAAGGCTCTTTATGGGTTGAAACAAGCACCCAGAGCCTGGTATGAAACATTATCTAATTTCTTCTTCAAAATAATTTCACTAGAGGCTCCATAGATAAAACTTTGTTCATAAAGAAAGCTGGCATGCATAAGCTCCTTGTTCAAATTTATGTTGATGATATTATTTTTGCATCATCTGATCCCCAGTTGTGTGATGCATTCACAAAATTGATGCAACAAAGTTTGAAATGAGTGCTATGGGAGAATTACAGTTCTTTCTGGGTTTACAAATCAAACAACTGACTGATGGAACTTTCATTCATCAGTCAAAATACACAAAAGATTTGTTAACCAAGTTTGATTTACAAAACTGTAAATCCTGTTCTACTCCCATGTGCAGCAACACACAACTGGATGCTGATCAAAAAGGTAAAGCAGTTGATGAAACTCTTTACAGATGTATGATTGGTTCCTTGATGTACCTAACAGCTTCTAGACCAGATATTATGTTTGCAACTTGTGTCTGTGCTAGATTTCAGGCAGCTCCTAAGGATTCCATATGATTGCAGTCAAGAGGATCTTTAGATATTTGCAGGGAACTAAATCACTAGGACTATGGTATTCCACTGGGCACTCTTGTAAATTGGTTGCTTTTTCTGATAGTGACTATGCAGGGTGTAAGTTAACCAGAAAATCAACTTCTGGTGGATGCCAATTTCTAGGCAACTGTTTGGTCTTTGGCAGAGTAAGAAACAAACATCAGTTGCTACATCAACAGCTGAAGCAGAGTACATTGCAGCTGCAAGCTGTACATCTCAGGTACTTTGGCTTCAAAATCAGTTATTGGATTATGACATTACAGAGACTAAGACTCCATTATTAATGGATAGTTCTTCAGCTCTTTGTATTGTTAAGAATCCTGTCCAGCATTCTAGGACCAAACATATTGAGATCAGACATCATTTCATTAGGGATTGCTATGAAAAAGGTCTGATTGATCCAAAGTTTGTGCCTAGTGCTGATGAGCTTGCAGATATATTTACTAAGCCTTTGGATAGTGCAACATTTTATAATCTTGTACTCAGGCTTGGTATGCTGCAGCTAGAATAATTTGACAACTACTGATGCTCTTAGTTCATAAATACTGATGAGCATTAGTACTCTTTGTCAAAAATAAGTGCTGATAAGTCATTTTATCTTCAGTAGTTTACAACTACTGAAGACTTAATTACTTAAAAGTACTGAAGTATCTTATTAGTTCAAAAATACTGATGTAGTTCAAACTACTGATGTCTTTTGTAATAAATAAGTACTGATGACCGATGAAACATCTGAAAATCAGATGATCTGATGAGTAAGTGTCAAGGTCATTGAAACAGCTGAACTTTGTGAATTGACGACAACTACTGTTTCATTTCAAACAACTGAAGCCAAAACCAAGTCTTCAGTAGTTTTCCAACTACTGATGACCAACACCAAGTCTTCAGTTGTTTACAACATCTGAAAGTTAAAACCATGTCTTCAGTTGTTTTCTAACATCTGATGACCAACACCAACACTTTCAGTTGTTTTACCTCAGCCGTTTCATAACCTATATATACCTAACCCTAACTTCAACCTTTTCATAACCCACTTTCCAAACGTTCATCTTCCATTAATGGCGACCATGCAAATCAAACCTCGACACAACTGTGTTGCTCATCTTACCAAATCACCATTCTGGACAAAGTTTGATGCTGCTATCGACTTGATGATCGATTCCCAATACCGCACAGCCTTTCTCCTCAATCCAACCATTTACCCTGATACCCTGTGCCAGTTCTGGACGAACGTTACGTTCATACTGATGAGAATGATGCCACCATCACTCTCCAGTCTTTTGTTAACCAGAAACGGGTGATCATCACTCCTGAGATCATTCGTCAAACCCTAGACCTAAATGATGCCACCTATCCCACCAAGTACCCAAAAGGCACCATTGATCTTTCTTTTGCCAATCATGGTTATGAAGGTGACCTAAGTGCTACTACCATACTGAAGAAGCACTTCCATGATGCTGAGCGACTCATATTTCACATGATCAATGTCTGCCTGGCTCCTAAAACATCCTCTTGGGATCAAATGTCTTCCAGATGGCAACAGGTATTATATTCTATCCTTGAGCATCAAAATCTAAATTTTTCTGATATTATCTTTTTGGAACTAAAAGATTTGGCATTGAAACCTGTGGCAAATAGATGGATATTATATCCAAGGTTTCTTATGGCAATCATTTTAAACCAATTAAAATCTGATGGCCTTGTTGGCCTTGGAGTCCCTGCTCTGTTGGTTCTACCAGAGGTATACTCCAGGCACAACTCAAACCCACAACTCAAACAGGCTGCCAAACTGCTCAAACCCAAGCAGAAGGAACCCACAGCCTCCACCCCAAATCTAAAGTCCCCTCCAAACCCAAACCAAAGAAAACCAAAAAGGCTACTCAGGGAGTTGAGTCCCCTGATGATGCCCCTGCAGCACAAACGCAGGATGAGACTACAAGTCTTAATCCCCTTGTAGTCTCAATGACTCCACCAGCTGAAACCGCTCAGGTATCCTCTCAACAGGATCCTGATGCAACCAATATAGGGGAAACCACATTGCTGGAATCTATCTCACTTGAGAAGATTACCATTGAAGAGCACCAATCTCCCAGGTGCAAACCTTTTCACCACCATCTCCCACTGATACTGCTCCTACAAGCCCAACTGCAGTCATTGCACAAGTGCTGACTCAGCTACATTCCTCTACCCCTCCCCAGATACCTGTTACTACTGGGAAAACCTCAACAGCTGAGGGAGAGGATCAAAATGTAGTTGATATCCAACAGCATAGGGATTATCAAGTTCAGTCTCCCAGTGTAAATGTGGAGACTAGAACATCTGGTGAGGCTACCTCTTCCCTGCTTCAGCACATGAACAGGATGAAGCTGGTATCATCTCTAAGACCTCACCAGAGGCAACTGTCAATGAAGGACTTGCTCCTGAGACAGGAAGTCCCCAGTTCCAAGACAAAGGGGCACATGTGATTACTGATTTACACTCAGCACATGTTCATCCTGATTCACTCAGGAGGTCAGGTGATTCAGTTTATACTGATGATGACCTGGGCTTTTTCTTTGAAGTCTTAGCCCAAAACACTATTCTTGAGGCTGAGGTTTGTAGATTGAAAGATCTGCTTCCATCCTGCCTCAGGAATCAAGACCATCTGCCCCAATAAACCCACAGATGGCAGCTTCTGTTGAAGCTTCCTAAACACTGAGCCACTCAAATCAACCAAACCACCAGCCTCATGTTCAGGCACCATTTCTCAGGGAGAGAACCCCTCTGAGCAAATGGTTGCTGCATTCAAATCTTCCTTACCTCTCATCACACCCATCATCACATCTATTGTTCATAAAACCATTGATGAGAGGCTCTCCTCAGATATCACCTCACTTGTGACTGATGCTGTGTCCAAGCACCTTTCTGAAATTCAAACCCCTGAACCCAATGCAACCAAAAAGGGGGAGTCTAAGTCAGCAAAGGATGATAAAAGGAAAAGAGCTGAAGAGGAAGAAGATAAGGAAGAGAACAAAGGCAAAGAGATCATCACCTACAAAAGAAAGAAAAGTATTGGTGATAAAACTGAAGATGAGAAGAAGCTAGATGAGATGATCAAAGAAGCTGATGACCAACACAGCAGATCCATGGACAGGATCATTGATCAGCTCTTCAGGCAAGGTTTTGACACTGCTAAACTTGACTCAGAGATCAGGAGACTTGAGATTCAAGAAATTGAAGATCGATGGGCAAGTTGTAATGAAGAAGAAAGGGAGAGACTAGAGGCTATGATTAGATTTCTGTCTAAACATCTGGGAAGACCTATCATAGAGATTAAATCATGGTCCAGAGATAGCATCTTGGAGATAACTACCAAGATATGCTCATCTGAAAGCTTCAACAAAGGCCTAATCATTGAAGCTCTGGATGAAGCTGGTGCTGGGAAGAGAACTGATATGGCCAAGTTGTCAAAAGCCACCCTCACCAACAAAATGATAGAGCAGGCTCTCAAATCCCCCTTACCTAAACAATCCTCCAAGCCAACCTCACAATCAAAACTGCCTACATCTAAATCTTCAAAACAACCAACCTCTCAACCTCCAAAACAAACAACCTCACAACCATCTAAACCAATTCCTTCACCCAAGAAACCTATCCAAGAGTCCACCAGTGAAGCACCAAAAAAAAAAGAGGTTGCTGAGGATGGAAGAAGAAGAAGAGGAGGATGAAGAAGACAATCTGCCAATATCTGTTGTTCTTGAGAAGAAGAAACTGATGCCTAGGAGTCAATCACAACCAATAACTCCTGAAACTCAAAGGCTGACAGTTAAAGTCAAAATTGAAGAAGAAGAACAGCAGAAGCAGCATGATGAGCAGTTTCTCAAGATGGTTGACAAGGACTTCCCTCAGTCCTCATCTTCAAGCCATGAAGATTCAAGCTCAAAGGCTGTACACTCTCAGGCATACTTTTCAACATCAAAAGGAGAGAGTGTGGATTTGGCCAGATCCCAGGGTAAGTTCTAGAATTCACAAGAAAAATTTACCAAGTAGATATCATGGCCAAGTAAGAAAGACTTTGAATGCTGCAATCATGCTGGCCATGGTAGTCTCACCCTGGGAAATCATTGAAGAATTCAAGAGAGCTCACACATCCAAATCAACCCCTATGTCTATTCTTGAGAACAAAATGATCAAGAAGGGGTTGCTGTACAAAAGACTTGAAGATCTTCAGAAGAGTGAACTCCAGTTGTTGCTTGAAGGCTCTCATCCAGATGAATTCGCATATAGAGAGATAACAACTGTTGAGCTGAAGAATGGGAAGACAGTAAGGTACTGTCTGAGTATTATGGGCCTGAGTTCTTCTTTGAGGGAGAAGCAGAAGAGAAGAACTTACTAAGGAGGAACAAGTTGTTCTCCTTGAGGCCTATGCAAGGGAGTCTTTCAGACTCATAAATGGGAAATAGGTTTCATGGTTGGGACAAGACTCTGTGTCCAATTTCCCCAAGACAGAGTTCCCTTCCATACTTAGCCAATCAAATGATTAGAAACCTTTTCCTGGCCTGTGCTTATTTGTTTACCTCAGAAGCTGATCAAGAGAGTATTTTGCCCAAAGATAAGTGGGATCTTCAATAAAGTTAGAGGTTTTGGCTGCATTGGTTCAGGGGGAGTTTGTTGGACCAAAAGAACCAATGAGCCTGATCAGAAAAACCTCTAAGTCCCACAGACATTACAACTGCTGAAGATACTTACATCAGCTGAAGACATCAGCTGATTACAAAGGTCTGAAGACAAAGTCTGAAAGCAAAGAACTGAAGACAAAGTCTGAAAGCAAAGAACTGAAGACAAAGTCTGAAGATGAAGTGCTGAAGACAAAGACTGAAGACCAGAGTGATCAGCTGTTGTCACAACAGCTGAAGATGTTAACTTCAGTAGTTGTGATGGTTTTACTTTTCAGTACTTGTAATTTTATATTTCAGTAGTTTATTGTTTCAGTAGTTTATTGTTTCAGTAGTTATTAGTCAGTAGTTTATGTATTTGTACTTAGCATTTACTGAGATGTAATCAGTTGTTGAGAACATCTCAGTAGTTTGCTTATTTCAGTTGTTTTTGTAATTCTGTTAGATGTCACTGTCAAGTGACATCAGCAGACGTCACATTCCTCTATATAAGGGATGTTGACCTAGCTGTATTTTAAAACCGAAGCATTACGCGTGAATGAAATCTTTCCCTTAACAGAATTATTCTCTCTATAATTGTGATTGATTGTCTTGCTTATTCATTAACTTTCTTGCTTGAATTCGATCTCAATCTGTGATATTCCGCTGCATAATTCTAACCTAATTGATCCGATCCTATCAATGTTGATATTCTATGACTTTGGTTGTCTTTAATCATTGAGTGATTGAAAATTAAAATTAGGGTTTCATTATTCAAATTGGTAATTGTGTAAATAAGGTCCTTTAAACTCTAATCCATGATTATCACTTAAATCATATCATGTATAAGTCACCATTAATAACTTCTCATTAGGTTTCATTTGAGAAAAATTGTAACTTTGCCAAACCTGAATCCTGAAGTGAGTTGTTTTTTCTCCAAGATTGTTAAAAACTTAAACTTTTATTTTGTTAATTTGATTCTTTCTCAATTCAATTAATCAAACAATTTTCTTTTTAATGTTTAATAGTTTTAAATTAATCATTTCTAGCACTTTCCGGTGATTCCCTGTGAATTCGACACCCTGCTTACTCTTTACTATTAAGGGTGATTAGGTACTCTTTAATATATATTTTTGACCGACCACACGACATCGATCAATACCACACCATTTCGCAATGAGATCCCAAAGTAACAAAGCCATCCTGCATCCCGCAAAGATATGAATTGTTGTTTCAGTGTATTCCCCACAAAAAACACAATTGGTTGTTTCAACATTTATATTTCTTTAGGCCAATGATTTTAATGTTGAAATGCACTCCATTTCCGCTCTCCATGCCAAGCAATTGACCTTTTTTGGAACCTAATTAATCCAATCAAGTACGAAACTTGGCTTTACATATCTAAGGTCTTGAATTTTATTCTTTAAAGTTGCCACAGAGAAGCAACCGGTTAAGTCTAGCAACCAAATCCATCGATCTTCATTACCAGTCGGCTTTGCGTGCGACACCAGATACATAAGCTGCTTTAACTCATCCAATTCAAGAGGATATGATAATCTTTTTCTCTAACAAAATGAAAAAGATGCCCCATTCACAGTGTACTGGACCTTATCAGATATGCAGCAGAATTTGGACTTTGCTGCCGAATATAACCTTGGAAACATAGAGGCCAGCGGCCCATTATTCAACCAACAATCTGTCTAAAATGCGATTTTAAGCCCATTACCTGGAATTGCTTTAATCAAGCTGGACAGATTAATCCTCCACTTCTTTAATGTATGTGATATGTTAAAGATTTGTTTCCAAGGACCTGGGTATGATAATCGAAAAGGTATAAAACCCCAAGATTGTGTACTTTGGTGTATAGCTTATATTACTTTTCTCCATAAGGCACCCTTCTCATCTTGAATCTCCACCACCATTTAACCATCCTGAAACATTTGCGTCTATCAAAGAGACAAGGCCAAGACCGCCATACTCCTTGGCCATCATTATTATATTTTCCCATGAGATCCAATCTATCTTCTTATTGTCTTATGCACCACCCCAAAAGAAGGTTTTTCGCATGCTTTCAAGGTTCTGCAAAGGAGCCTTATAAAGCAAAAAAGAATAAGTAGAAAGAGCATCAAGGATCGAGTTAATCATGAGTGCCAAAGGACATATTTTTTGCTTTCCATATTGACAAACAATTCTGAAACAAGTCAACAATAGGCTGCCAGTTCTTGACCAAATTCATATTGGCCCCAGCATAGAGGCCCAAGTACTTAAAACAAAAAGAACCAACATTACACTGAAGCTCGCTAGCTATAGCCTTTAGGTCCATAGGATCCATACATACCCCATATATCTTGCTTTTTAAAGGATTGATTTTTAAACCCGAGACCAAGTTAAAACATCTAAGGATTCTATTGAGGTTCTTTGCATTAGATATTAAATTTGTACCCATGAAAACAACATCATCAGCAAAAAGTGAATGTGACAGTTTTGGGCCATTTATGTTAACGGTTATTCCATGGAAAAGGCTAGCTTTACACGCCTGTTTCATGATCCCAGTTAAGGCTTCCATAGCAATGATGAATAGAGTTTGGCTTAAAATTAGATTAATTAATTAATTTCGCTTAACATTGGTTGTGAAATTAAAAACTTTCTTTAAACAACGGCTTGGGAAGTGAACGTGTGTGTATGTAGTAACCGATCAATTACTCTCACTTCTTAACTTTTGAATTTACACTTTTAATTCCTCTTAAAAAGGGATTTTTATGTATTTTCCCTTCCTAAGACCTTAAATTTCATATTTTCCTAAAGCATAAAATTAATTACATATTTTCCCTTTCTAATACACATATATAACATATTTATCCATTTTATTAAAATTAACCTATCAAGTGACTATTATATATTGTTTTTACTAAGAGATTTTTACGTATTAATGTTTTGTTATTATAATTGTTTGAACATTTGGTAATTGTGTTTTGTATTTGAAGATATAACTTGGATTACTCTGATTATTGTTTTGAAATGAACTTTTGTATTTGGAGTATTAATTATATGGTTTTTATTTATATAGAATACTCAAACTTGAGAAAGTATGTGTTTGATGTTATTAAGAAGACAAATGCGTAAAACTAACTTAGTAAAATTATGGATACAATAACCATTTAATAACTAATTTTAATAAAGTGGGTAAATATGTAATATATATGTTTTAGAAATAGAAAATATGTAATTATTTTTTAACTTGGGTAAATATGTAATTAATAAGTTTAGAAAGGAAAATATGTAAATGCCCCTTTACTTAAAGGATCACCTCAACTTTCATTAATTTTAGGCTTACTTGAGTCCTCATGTACATTATTACTTAAAAAACAATTTTCTAACACTTTGTTATGTAAGTGCCAGTATAAATTGAGTCCGTCATATCAAATATAAAACGTTTTTGTGCTTCTTTTTAAGTACGATTTAAGTTGGTCTATGATTCGACATAAATTTTGTTTGAAAACAAGTCGGGGGCGATTGTAGTCTATACTTTATCACTCCACATACGGCACAACCACACGTTCTTCTTCTTTTGTCCATTTCAGTTGGTCTATATTTTAACGTATGTTTTGTTACGTGTCAAACTAACTCGTGACAATAAAGTTGTTTTCAAGCATATATTAATGTATCATTGTTATTTGTATTGTTATTAGTTTTAAGTTTATTTTAAATACATTAGTTGTTTAATTTCAAGTTAGTTTTTAATTTAAATTTTGTATTTTAAATAAATTATGTATTTGTTTTAAATATAAACAAGAAGTGATTATTCTTCATGTTAACAACTCAAGAACCAACCTTTTCTTTGTAAAACAAACCAATAACCATATGTTTCTTATATTATATAATAAAGATAATTATTTAAAAGATAAAAAGAAATTAAACCAGTCTGTACTCGGTTCATGAACCGACCTTGTTTGGACCTACCCTGATTGTATCTAGTAAGGTTCTTCACCCCTAGAACCCGGGTCGGACCCAAATCGGTTTGTGATCTAAACCATTTTTTATTTTGTTGAACAAAAACCAAACCGGGTTGAACCATACCCGATTTTATAAAAAAAAACCCGATTTCTGCATCTCTAGTTCGATGAAAACTTTAGGTCTTCAAAGAGTTCAAGATCAAACATAAACATGGTTTACACCAAGCCCATAATATTCATAAACCCCAAAACAAAACATTCATCGTAGCCCAAGCCCACACCCATTTTCCTACAAACAATCAGCTACCACATTGATGATCGAATTTGACCCCATCTCACCAAACCAACGAACCACCATCTTTCCCGCACAAATTTATCCACCACCACTCCTCCATTTTATTATTACATATAAATACCATCATTCTTCTTCATGCCTCCATCTCCTCTTCATCACAAACTCACGTTACGTACTATGCATCATCCCTCTGCTCTCTTCACAAAACGACCGTCGTTCTCCGCCCTACGCCGCGCATTCGCCGCCCAATGCCACCGTCACCACCACCCTCGTTTCATCTCCGCTAAATCTAACCACCAGTCGTCTCACGATCGTCACAAAAAGGTTGACTCGCTTGTAGAATTGTTCACCTCTGGTGCGGTTGTTGTTGGAATGAGCCTTGGGCTTTGTTACTACTCGTATGCACCTCAGTCGAACTCGCGTTTTGCGTTTGCGTATACGGATTCCGTCGAACAACGATCGTTGGAGTCGGAGAAGAAACCGAGGTTTATAGTTGCGGATTCGTACCGGAGGAAGGTGTTCTTCAAGTACGAAAAACGAATCAGAATGCAAAGTCCACCGGAAAAGGTATTGCATATATCAACATTATTATTATGATTTGTTATTTTTTTATTATCTCACATGATATCAGAGCATGTTTTTTTTATTATTGTTTGTTCTGTATAGATGTCTTGTATACTTTTCTAGAATTTGATCAGTGTGTAACGTTAGGTGTTCGAGTATTTTGCATCTTACCGATCACCTTCGGGCGAGCCGTTTATGACACCGGCCGACTTGATGAGGGCGGTGGTGCCGGTGTTTCCGCCTTCGGAAGCTTCTAGAATCCGTGAAGGATGTTTGAAGGGGGAGTGGGCACCAACTGAGTTACATTGTCCACCTTCAAAGTTCTTCATGCTCTTTGATACCAATAACGATGGACTTATCTCTTTCGCTGAGTAAGTAATTAAACCGCAATTTCAATTGAAATATATCAAATGTAACAGATCTGGGGACACTAGTTTCGAATCATTTTTATGTAACAGGTATATATTTTTCGTTACGCTGTTGAGCATTCCTGAATCGAGCTTTTCGATAGCTTTTAAGATGTTTGATCTTGATAACAGCGGGTAAAAGTTCATAGATTGTTATAGATCATGTACTGTATGTCTGTATGTTTCAGTCATTCGGTTTGATTTAACTCGTGCATTTGTGTTTGGGCTTGTGAATAGTGAAATTGACAAGGAGGAGTTCAAGAAAGTGATGGCGATGATGCGGGCTCAACATAGACAAGGGTCTCGACACAGGGACGGGCTGCGTAACGGGCTCAAAGTTTCGACTCCGGTTGAAAATGGTGGTCTTCTTGAGTATTTCTTTGGGAAAGATGGGAAGTCATGTCTTCCTCTTGAGAAATTCATTCAGTTCTTGAAAGATTTGAACAATGAGGTTCGTTTTTCTTCTTGTTTTGGTCAGATGGGTTGAGTAACGGGTCAAAATTAATGAGGGTAAAGACGGGTGATTGAGCCAAAACGGGTCGCTATCCGAAAGACACTTTACCCCCAAACTATCATTTTTGTACTAAATATGATTTGCGATGACTTTCCACTTGTTTGGCCCGTTTCTTTTAAGTTAATGTTAATTATTTCGTTTGTTTCGCTTGTTTGCCCGTTTAAATTGAACCCACTCTAGAGTCTAGAATCGACCCGTTCATAAATAAATGAGTCGTCTATACTAAAAGTGAAAACTCAAAATTTGGTACTAACAGAAGGAAATATTTGTTTGATGTTCTTAGATTTTGTTACTTGAATTTGCTCATTACGACTACAAATCAAGAGGAACAATATCCGCTAAGGACTTCGCGTTATCAATGGTTGCATCTGCGGATATGAAACACATCAACAAGTTTCTTGATCATGTTGAGAAACTAAAAGATGAACCAACTCTCAACGACATTCGGATTACTTTTGAAGATTTCAAGAAGTTTGCAGAGTTAAGAACACAATTGAGACCGTTATCTCTCGCTATTTTTAGTTATGGAAAAGTGAACGGGCTCCTTACAAAGAAGGATTTCCAAAGAGCAACTAAACAGGTAAAATCAACGCCTTCATACACATATATGTGTTGAGGGGACCACTATAACCGGTCTCCATGAAAGAATTTTGAGTATTAGAGAGATACATGAAATACTTGGGGACTGTTGTACGAGTAATCCCCTAACATATGATGTGTAATATATAAAGCTAATGATCATTTTGTTTTTCATGTGATAGGTTTGTGGGATTACTTTAAGCGATAATGTGATTGATATTATATACTACTTATTTGATGCAAATCGGGATGGAAGATTAAGCTCAGACGAGTTTCTAAGAGTCTTGCAAAGGCGAGAGGAGGACAAGTTAGAACCAAGGGAGGAGGGGCTCATAGGTCTATTCTCGTGTTGGTTGCAGTGCTCGAGAAACAATTGTTCCACGAGAATTCTTTTCTAGTTAACAAATTGTATAGGTGAATCAAGTTAAGATGTACTCAAAACGTGATATGTAGATAAATTTTTTACTATCACATTTCACGATCAAACTTGATACGTGCACTCATTTCCCAAAACCTAAGGTGTACATGTTCTTTCGGTTCGGTTTGATTGGAACAAGATTTTAGTATATCACGTCTTTAGTTTTTAGGTGGCTTATTGCTTCACTAATTAAACTGATTAAACCGAATAATGTCATAGACATTAAAATTATTTTCATATAGTTTAATTATGAAATACCATTGCATTTGAATAAATTTATGATTTTAATAAACTATCATATTAGGTTCTAAAAAATAATCAAATAGTCATTCTTTTATATAAAATTACAATCATCCACACTTATATTTCAAAAAAAAAAACAATTAACCAAATGACATGTTTACATTTCTTACATGATTTCAAGGGATTATTCGATTTCGTCTTTTTTCACTTTCTACTTTTCGTGATTTCCAGTTTTGGTATGAATATTTAGCCCCTTTTACTTTCGTGAATTGCAATCTTGGTATGATTTTGTCCTTTTTACTTTTCGTAAGTTGCAATTTTGGTACCTTAATTAACCTGAATTGCACTTAGGTGTGGCTTTATCTTAACCATATTACCGAAAACAAAAGAAACGATAAAAACAATTTAATTTAACTAACCGAACCGATTTATCCCACCAAATCCTGTATATTCTTTAACAATAGTAGTACCGAGTGTGCTTTAATCATTCATGCTTTCTTCTTAGATATGTTACAATAAATCAACAAATGTGTCTCAACTAAATCATTAACATAGATGGCTGGATTAAGAATAATCAGGTTCATAAAATCCTACATACACATATCTAACTAACTGAATGGACTGATTTAACATATCTCCAAAATCAAGGGTATTTTTTGACAAATAAGCATAGTTCAAAAACACATATATAGCCATAGTTATCAAAGGCTGCAAAAACATAAAGCAGAGGCACACGCCGTTTAAAAAGCGAGAGCTATTTTTAAGTGTGATGCATAGCATAGAATTCCATTTTTTGGGATTTTAGAAATGTTTTAGGCTTCTTTTGGGTTAGTTTAGCTATTTTAGCTTCAGACTTGTTTACGCTTGGTGTGATTGTTTCCGACTTGCTTAGATAACTTTTAGCCGGAACTTGGCTAGAACGTGACTTGAAACTGGCGTTTGGGCATCTAAAACTAAGGCTTTTGAAGCGAGGCAACAAAAGTGCACTCGAGTCTCGACAACACCTAAGGGCCTAGGTGTCTACCTTGTGGGGACAAAAGAGATGTAAACAACTACTACTACAGTACAGCCTAGTTAGGTCGGCTAAAGGCTAGTCGAAAGGACACAAGTCGGCATGGTATAGCCGAGTACGCATGTCAGCTCCCTGTTCCACTTTTTATGGGACCAAGCCAATGACTGTGCCAGCTAGGGTGTAGACTAGTTAGCCAGTGATGGGGTATTTGACACCTTATTATTGGTTGAAAGTATCCAATAAACCGATACAACAAACTAATTTAACTAATGATTCGGTTTCGGTTACATGTCCACAAAACCGTTTTAACCAACCAAACCGATTTATCCGAGCAAATCACGTACAGTTTTTAACAGTAGCAGTACCAAGTGTGCTTGAATCATGCTAGCTTTTTTCCAAGATATAATACAAAATATTTACCAATGTGTCTTTATTAAATCATAAACATAGAAGGATAGATAAAAATAAATAAATAAATAATCATATCTATTAAATCCTACACTGCAGTTAAGGATTCCAGTGACTTGAATGGACTGCCTGAACATATAACCAAAATTAAGGGTGTTTATCATAAGTAGAGTTCAAGAGCACATATGTAAACCATGGTTGTCGAACACACAAGGCACACTCAAACAGCAAAAGGCATGTCTGCGCCTAGGGCTGCAAACAAACCAAACGAACACGAACAAGGCGTTGTTCGTGTTCGTTCGTTAAGATATAAACTTGTTCATGAACTGTTCACGAACACTTACCGAACGAGATTTCTTGTTCGTGTTCGTTCATTAAGAAAATGAACATGTTCATGAACTGTTCACGAACACTTATTGAACGCACAAACAAAAGCAAACGAACACAAACTATTCATGAACATGACGAACACAAAGAAACTCATGAACACAAACGAATACAAATTATTATAGATTTATTTTAGATATAAAATTTATATTTTTTATTACAAACATTACACAAAATCAACAAAAAATAAATAAGTAGTTAACATAAATATCAAGAAATACTTGATGTAATTGCCATAAAAATAACTGATACAAAAATTAAGAATATAAACGAACACCTTAACGAACATAAACGAACACATTATCGAACGTTCACGAACGAACGTTAACGAACACATTATCGAACGTTCACGAACATAAATGAACGAACGGGGCTTGTGTTCATGTTCGTTCGTTTAACTAAACGAACAAAATTTTCTTGTTCATGTTCGTTCATTTACTAAACGAACGAACTTCCCGCCGAATGGTTCACGAACAGTTCGCTGAACGTTCAGTTCGTTTGCAGCCCTACCTGCGCTGCGCCTAGACGTAAGGCTCCTAAAACTAGTTTTTTTAAACGAGACTCGTAGTATAAATTTCCTATTTTTAGGGATTTAGAAATGTTTTAGGCTTCTTTTGGGTTAGTTTAGGCTATTTTGGGTTAGTTCCAGACTTGCTTAGGGCTAGTGTCATTGTATCAAACTTGCTCAGAATGTCTTTAACCGGAATTTAGCTGGAACTTTGCATGAAAATACACTTAGGCGCCAAAAAATGAGGCTTTTGAAGCGAGGCGACAAGGTTGCAGTCAGCTATGCCCAAGGGCCTATGCATGCGCCTTTTGGGCTGTTGGCAAATGAGATAACTACTAGCACATTAAACAGTGAAAAGAAAACACCAAAACAGTAAACACATGCTAAAAATTTATAAAACACCAAATTACATATTATAGCACAATTCTAACTTCTATCAACTTTTCATGCAAATGAAAGAAGGTGTGAATTGTGATAGCATTGAACTAAAGTCAAATCACATGAGTTTTGTATCTTCCACATGTTCACTATATCATTGGAAAATTTTGTACCTCAAAATGCCGATACATCTTTCTGTTGGTTAACTTGATGTGATGATATGCAATGTGCGCATTATCTTTATGTTGCATATTCTTCTGAAACAGATTTTGATGATGAGGACGACTTATCGGTTACCATAGCAATATCCTGTTCATGTGTAATGTCATCTTCCATTTTTGGTTGTTTGTAATCTTTTGGAAGTGGGTTACAGTTGATTGTATACCAAACTGGTCTTTCTTCTTGGAATAATCTGAAAAGAGAAAAATGCTATTAGGAGAAAAAAGAGAGGAATCAGTTTAAATATGTTATTCTTGATTAGTTAATTATGAATCTTGAGGATAATATTAATGTGTACAGATGAATAAACCCTACTACTACTTGACAGTAAGATTACAAGAACCCAATGTCTTATTTATTAATCACAGGTTGGGCACCAGGTCAAAAGGGCTTATTTACCCTAAAATAAGCTGATACGTTGGTTGTGTGGGTTGGGTTACTGGTAGCGGGTCAAATCGAGTTCAGATTACACAAGTCCTCTTTTAGTATTGGGTTAGGCTGACCCAAAAATGTCTTTTTATCATTTCTCTATAAAAACTTTATAAATAATTAGTCTGTTTAAATCTTAATTATGCCCACAAAGTGATAGGAATTGGATTGAATGATGAATCAAATGCTTACTATATTGAATGTAAAGGATGATCCAAAGGATCTACAATATAACTAACCAAAAGGTTCCCAGGGCTATGCCCTACTCATGCTAATCCAATGAGCCTTACACTAACTATTCTCTTTCTTACCTTACCATATGATCAATGACCCATATTTACACTAATCACCCTCCCACAATTACAAAAGGCAACTAAGTCACAACTATAGTACTATAATAAAATCTTTATCAAGTATCAATACACCCCCCATAACACAAGACTTGTCCTCAAGTCTTGAAAGAAGACCCCATGGCCGAAGAAGGAGACCCATCCGAGCGAAAATCATCCACATAGTCCATCTGAAAATGTTGTCCTTCAAGTCCTTCGGTTTCATCATCCCCGAGCAACATCACACGAAGTATTCCCTCCAGACACTTATGAGCCGGACTATAGAGTTGGCCACACTTATAGCATAGTCCTTTCTTCCGACGTTCCTCCCATTCGGTACGTGATAAGGAACGAATGCCACGATCACGGTAACCGCCTTGCCCACTGGCAGGGCTGAAATATCCAGCAGGTTTGGACCCCACAGTACCCCCAGAAGGATGCCCAAACCCCGCATCTAAAGAGGGCAGCCCCAGATGTGGAAAGTATCGGAAGCGAGACAACCCAGAATTAGAAGCTGATGGCCGAAGCATCAACTCAACATCCTTAGCCAAGGACATGGCATCCATACACGATGTTGGACGAAGTAAACGGACCCGTGGTTTGACATCATCCTTCAATCCAGCAATAAAATAACCGAGAGTTTGATATTCCGATAATCGGGGAACCAAGGACAACAAATACTCGAAATCATCAATATAATCAAAAATGGAATCCGATTGCTTAATAGTTGCTAATTGTTCATAGGGGTTTTGAATCGAGAGACCGCTGAAACGTTGTAGCAATTCGGATTGAAATTCGATCCAAGTCAAAGAAGGACGAACCTGTAGGATGATTGTAAACCAATGTTGTGCAACCCCAATCATACTTAAACGAGCGAGTGACAAGCGATCAGTATCAGCAGTATGGTTAAGATCAAAATAGAGATTCGCCTTTTGGATCCATCCTTGAGGATCGAAACCGCTAAATTCAGGCAGTTTCACCTTTTTCACTGCGAATGGTAGAGTGGAAGGAGGGTTTAGTTGACCTGATTGTGTGCCGGAACCAGATCGAAGACCACTATCGATCTCTGAAACCGCCGAATCAGATCCTGGTTTCATCTCAAACTGCTTCATCCATCCAAGCATCACCTTACGGAATTTGACCGATTCTACCCTATCTGTTTCTAACACCGATAGAGAAGCCCTAATTGCAGCGACATCTGATTAAGTTGTTGAATCTGTTGTTCGTGACTATCCAACCGAGAAGTCTAATTCACCATGATTGTGGATTGTGGATCGAATAGAATTGGATGTGGAAGTCGGACTTGGAGATCGAATTGGAAATCCAATGAACAGGACAAACATCGATTGATCAATTGAAAGTGAAATTGGCAGTGGCTAGACAATCAGGAAGTGAAATCGAAATCGAAATTGAAAGGAGAGCAGAGGGGCGGCAGGTCGGACCAATGATAGGAATTGGATTGAATGATGAATCAAATGCTTACTATATTGAATGTAAAGGATGATCCAAAGGATCTACAATATAACTAAACAAAAGGTTCCCAGGGCTATGCCCTACTCATGCTAATGCAATGAGCCTTACACTAACTATTCTCTTTCTTACCTTACCATATGATCAATGACCCATATTTATAGAACTAGGAATTACACTAATCACCCTCCCACAATTACAAAAGGCAACTAAGTCACAACTATAGTACTATAGTAAAATCTCTATCACAAAGACAATTTTATTATAATAATAATGTAAAACTTCAAATAAAAGAATTTAGGAGGTTGTATGCAATAAAAGTAGACAGTGAGCAGCTTTCAACGTGTTCCTTTTTTAGCTATATTTTCATGTAACCCAATTGAGATAAAACACAACCCAAACCAACTCAATCATCAGTAAGTGGGTCAAAATTTTCACCTTTACATGTTACAATGTGAAAGAAGAAATGTAAGGTAAAAGCAACTGAAAGTAGATAAACTTACGGGTGCTTGCAAAGTGTCGGGCATTGGATTGTGAGAGCATATTTGCATGTTGACAACTCGGTTATAGAACTAATCATAGCTCTAGGTTCTGAACAAACAAATCTTACCTGCAAAACACATAAGAAAAATAGTGAAGATAAGGAGAAATCTAAATGAGAATAAGAAAATAAGTTGAGCTCATCAAACCTCAGTTTCTCGAGGCTTATTTGTAAGATCACAAGTGGTTCCGTTTGTGTATTGATGAGCATGATACCTGCATTAATCATATAAAGTTTGTTGACAGGAATCCCACTTTTGTATAAAAATGTATTAGAAGCATAAATTTGACACATTATGCTAAATTAATTAATTTGGGCAATATTAATCTGTCCCGTCCATTTTGCCATGTATATAGTAAGAGATGGCAATTTCAATCCATTTAAACTAAAAACCGGTGGATTTTAGTTATATTCTACCTCCAACAAGTCAGAAGTAATTTTGAGAAAGTTTTAGTTAAAACTAAAACAAGTTGAATGACTCGAACAAATCGAAAACTGCCCAAAATGGCAAAATGTATTTAAATATTGGTTACCATTTCAACAGTATAGCTTTGGCAAGCATATTTAATGCCTTACATTTATAAAATTAAGAACAAGAAAAAGATGGACAAAATGTTTTGACAAGTCAATCCAACCCAAGCTATTTGACCCACTAACCACCTCACACATTTTGACACAAGTCAATGAAACATGATCCAACTTGACATGCAACTACCTTTGTGATGCATCTTTAGAGCGGGGATCTTTCAAAGTTGAAATGTCGGATAGGTTACGGTTGTATGCAGCTGTAGCTTCGGGGTCATATATACCCAATATGAACTCTTGAACAAGCTGAAATGGGGAGTCCAAAAATACTATTAAGAAGATATATGACAGATATCAATTTCAAACCATTTAATTATGAATGGGTCGTTTTAGGTCATGTGTTATCTCTAACGGGTCAAACCCG